>RJWJ010006506.1:0-62216 GCA_004363605.1 Indri indri | reverse complement strand
CTCACAGCAACCTCAAACTCCTGGGCTCGAGCAATCCTACTGTCTCAGCCTCCCGAGTATCTGGGACTACAGGCATGTGCCACCATGCCCGGCTAATTTTTTCTATATATATTTTTAGCTGTCCAATTAATTTCTTTCTATTTTTGGTAGAGACGGGGTCTCGCTCTTGCTCAGGCTGGTCTCGAACTCCTGAGCTCAGGACAATTCGCCCGCCTCGCCCTCCCAGAGTGCTAGGATTACAGGCGTGAGCCACCGCGCCCGGCCTTTATAAAGATTTTTAAAAATGTTTTTGTCTAGAGAAAAAAGTAAGACAAATAAAATTGGATTAAAATAGATTAAACAGATGTCTACAAGCTCAAACAAGTGGACAGACACCTCCATGTTCTTGGAAGGCAAGACGGTAAAACCATCCTGTCCTCAATCCACTGTCCACTTGCCAAAGGCAGAAATTTCCCTTCTCACTTGCCACCTGCTGTGTCTAAGTAGCATTTTAGTTCCATCATTAAGGCAGCATCCAGGAAACAGATGCATAGGGAAACACCTTGGTGCCTGCTTTGGTGGGTGTAACAGAAAACGACTAGACAGTTTTGCTGTTGTAAATAAACTTGTAAATATGTTTAATAAATTTAGCTTTAACTTTTGTTAATTATTTAAAAGAATGAAAAATAAAGTAGGAATTTAAATTTTTAAATTTATAACATAAAAAATATTCAATGGCAGACATCATTTTAAGGATTTACATTTTACATATTACATACATTTCTCTGTTC
This sequence comes from Indri indri, assembly GCA_004363605.1. Classification (NCBI taxonomy): domain Eukaryota; kingdom Metazoa; phylum Chordata; class Mammalia; order Primates; family Indriidae; genus Indri; species Indri indri. The sequence continues at coordinate 61,446 of RJWJ010006506.1, read as the reverse complement.
TCTGACTATATATTAATACATTTGGAAACTAAGTTCATTTTATGCGTACAGGAATTATAAATTACATTTGTCTTCAATTGAAATTTAATTAAATATTTTCACAATGAAGCAACATAATATTTATATATGTATATTATCAATTTTAAGAAATTTTACTTCATTTGTGCTATATTTGTGACTTTCCCACAGACATTTCCATATTTAATAAACAAGATGCATAATCATGTTTATTCATCTGGAAATTAGTAATATCATTTTCCTCTATTCATTCACATCCTGAAGGAAACAAAATCATGTTCATGTTATGATTTCTACCATATAGTATCTATCTAATACATTGTACAAGTTGTTCACAAAAGTCCTACTATATTCTCTACCTACCAACCACCTTGAAGGGAAAAGATTAGATTTCCTCAATGCCAGAGTTTTGCACATGAAATTCTCTTTATAAAATATTGATTAATTTCAGAGGCTGAGCCTTAACCATACTCAGAGGTAACATAAAAAGTATATGAAAACCAGAGTAAGGCAGAGTTAGTCAACCACCAGCTGTTTCTAGGGTGTCATTGAATTTCCCTTTGCCTTATCTGTGAAATGGGATTGTTAGGAGCAGTCAAGAGGCAGCTCGTGTGAATACTTAACACATGTCCTGGTGAGACAGTGTTGAGCACCCTTACAATTTGGGGTGCTGCCCTGGAAACTGGCCGCCAAGGGCTTGAATGCATTTGTATAAACATATACACACACTCACACACACACACACGCACACACACACACACACACACACACAACCCCCCTTCCATTCTTAGTGCTGAAAAGATGCAATGGCATTGCTCAGGAAAGCCTTTGTGTATTTTCTTCGAATGACACCACAGTTTATAAATACAAACAAGGTGCACATTAATGTAAAAAGCAAGACAGTTGAATTAATTTTCTCGTTGGCCCTCCCATATCTTACTCCACCATTCACAACTCACACTGTAGATCCTCAGGACAGTGAGACGAGGACAAGGTTTACTCTCTACATTTCATGGCAGAGTGAAGAAGAGACATCATCCCAGCTTTTTATCAGCTGGTTTATAACAACCTCCACTCAGGTCTCACTTACAAGAGAATGCAGATCCAAGGGAAAGTCATTCTCTGTGGGACGCTTTCCAAAACATATTAAACTGAACATTAGAGAAAGTTTTAAAGAGACAAGAAATTATAGAAGCCCAGATTGAATGCCTCTTTGGTATGCTGCTTGGGATTTCTTGGCAGCCTGCGGGAAGACACCTTATGTGCTCACAAGAGAGGTGGTCTTAGACTTTTTAAAAACAGTTTCATCTAGACCTGAAATGAGACAATGCAGGACTGAGACTTGACTCTCTTAGAAATAAGCGCTGGGTGGGGGAAGTGTAGCTTTGTATGTCGTCATACCAGAAATGCTGAAGTTAATTTAGGGAACTTAGCACGGGTTTATGACAAAAATATATTTACAATGGCATAATCTTGACATTTTGATACTTTGTGGAGTTGGTTTTACCATGCTGAAAAGAGTCTGGTTTTAACTAAAACCAGAGCAATGGTCCTTTCCAGGTGAAAAGAAAGGCGAGTGATACTGTCCTTGGAATAATCCTAGTTTCTCAGGGATTCGACGGTGAAGATACACCATGAAACATGCTTACAGTGATACAAGACACTGAACTTTACCCACCAGTCTATACAGTCATGTGGTCCACCCAAAGCCTTGCTCTGTCACAGGGATTGCTTGCTGATGCAGCAGGATTATTTTTAAGTATTATTTAATGGTCTTGAGTCCCTTTTTGGGAAGAAAAATAGCAAGTGAGATGGAGAATTCTTCTTTTTATTGTAAGTAAGGGAATACATATCTGGAGGCTGTGACAAGATCACCATGACCTGATGCAGTAAAGCTAACCCTCTAAAATAAAGGTCTGCTTAGCTGATTGCCATGGCACTACACAAAGACTACTGTAGGTACAAAATAGCAGCAAATTCTGGAAAATCCATCCAAGAGCATACATACATTTCTGAAATTTCCTCACAATATTTTTTTAAAGGAAATCAGTTACTGAATGAGTGGGTCGACCCTGAATACTCTAATATTTAATGACTGTAAATATTAGTACTCTAATATTTAGTGAGTATTAACTAAAAGTACTACATATACATACATATAAAAACACAGGACATAGAGCCAATACTATTGATCTTTGAAAAGAAGGCAGCTATGGTGAGACTGCGTTCTGCCAGCTATGTGACTTCTAAGAGGTGTCACAGTTCAATAGGTCCCTTAGGGAGTTATCTGATCTTCATGATTGAGAAGTGCAGAAACTTTATTTGGTCAACACACCAGAAGTGGTCTATAGCAGATGTATTAACCTAGCTCAAAGTAAACTCTGGATTAGCTAGAATAACAACGATCAATTTACAACAAGAAATGCAGTTGCATTAGAGACTGAAAATGTTGTCACATGTAATCAGCTCATTTTCTTTCTGCCAGGGTTGGGCACAGGGATCCAAACTATAACTTGAAATGTTATAAACATATGTTGAGAATGGAAAGAATTACATAATTGCCTAAACAAGGATGTAAATCTGGATCCCTAGGGAGGTTGTTTGAAATAGATTATCTTGCCACACCCTGTAGATTCTGAATGGGGAATGGGAATTGTATTTAAAAAGCACTTCAGACAAACTCGCCATCAGTTTGCATTTGGGAATGACTGAAAGATCCACTTAGTGTGTACTGGCATAGCTGTAGGACAATCAAAGGTCTCATCTACACATTGAAGGTACACCAGCCCCTGACTAAACAGTTTATATCCTTATCTCCTGCCCCCCTGCACCTAGGTAAATGAGCACTGCCAATGAAGCCCTTTCTGGAAATACCTATGGCTGAGTAACTTTTTTCTAACCAATACCTTCTTTATTTACGTATTTTTACCTTCACTTGATTTTGCTGTATTCTAAGATCTGGTCTGCTTCCTCACAGGCAGATTTCTCAGACAATAGCACTATTTATGGAACACATATTTATTATGTATAAGATCTAATGCAATATAGTTTACATACATTTTCTAATTTAATCCTTAAAATTTCCCTGAAATTTTATCCTGAATGTATCAGTTAATTTTAGTGAAGTTAACTGATTTCCCAAAATCAAATTGGTTTTAAAAAAATCAAATATATTTTGGGTTAAATTAATCCCAATGTCATAACCACTACATATTGCCTTGTGCATTGATTTTATACTTCAACTCACAAAGGACACTATTAATTCCAAATACTTGTGTACCCTCTCGCTGTTTCACTTTGTCTTCATGTATTACCTGCCTAAGAGACCTGAAATACCTGGCTGTCTAATAGTGTGTTTGCCTGGTCCAAACAAAGGATTCAGAAATTGTATTTATTTATTTATTTGTGTTATTTGCTTGTTTTTGTCCATTCCCTCATTCTACTCATAGGCATAATGAGAGCATATTTCAGTTATGTTAATGAGTGCACATTAATATTAATAGATATTGCAAATGAAGAAATATTGAGAGAGCTTTTAAGTAAGTTGTTTTAAAGATGGAGATTAATTAACAAGTGGTAATTTTTATTGGGAGAATACACACACACACACACACATGATGGAATAGGAAATGACTAATAAATATTGAAGAAAATATGCTCCTAACTCACAGCAGCGTTCTTAGAAAACATGTAAATTTCTTAATCTTGAAATGCAGGAGGTCAGGTTCTCCCTTTCCTCATATTTGTTCCTTGCCTTCTTCATCCATGGTGGAAAGGTATAATCAGGGTAAATTGTCTTTGGGAAGAGGAAACATGAAATATTTAAAATCCCACCTAGCAATGAAAAGGAAGGCACAGCTTCCTGCCTGCAAGGAACATTGCCTAGAGTTTCCATTATTGCAAGGACATTTCCCCTAAGGACTAAGTCACGAACTTGGGGACTTGGCAGAGAATTGGAAAAGTTAAGGACGTCACGGGAAGAAGAAAGAACGCAGTAGGAGATTATGGTCAAAAGTCTCCAGAACACTGGAAAAGAATTCTAACTGTGCTAAACATTAACCGAATAGGAAAAGGATATAAATGTCTGGTACCATTCAACAGCCCCCAGATTTCACTAGCATCGTCATCTAAAATGATCATTTTCTTTCACATGCAAGACTGTATGTAAATGTCCTGCAAGATGTTGAAGTTATAACTAAGAGGCTAGCTTACATTACCCACATTTTCTTCTAGTATTTAGTCCAATAATGAAAAGTACTACCACTAAACTTAAAATTCTTTGGACTCTTCATTTCTTCATTTTGCAAAAAGCATCAACGATATTTGACAAATGCCAGAAGGAAAAAAAAAATGTTTATTCTACCTTATCCCTAATTTCACACTTGATCTTTCTTCCCACTTTGATTTGAAAATTACTTTTATTCACTCCACAAACTTTTATTGATTACTACAATTCAGACACAGTTACATAGTGATCTATCTGCCTGCTGGTTAAAGCTTTATGAGTTCACTTGAGGCGTTCATAAAAACATTTTACCTCCCAGGCTGTGTGATTCCTGTATAATTTTACTCAAGGTCTCTGTTCTTGCTCTCCTGTCTTACTACTTGGGTCCAAAAATTAAACATCTACTTCGTATTTTAAAACTTAGGCCAAGGTTTATCTACTCTGTTAAGCCTTCTTTGCTTTCCCACCCTTCTAGAATATCTGACACCATTTCCTTTGTGCTCTGAATAAGCTCTTCTCTATTTCTATAATACTATGCTATATAAATATAGCTTTAAAAATATCCATAATGGACATTATGTTTTACCTTCCTGGCCAATTTTTGGAAAATCACTTCTCCCCATTAAAGTCTCTGTAGTTCAAGTAGAACTGAATTCACCACCCTGTTTTCAGGACAGACACACAACCCAGATCAAAGCCAATCATAATACTAAATTTCTCTGTCCACAATGCACAACCTGGGAAAAAAAATGATCCAAGCTGTGCGAAATAGATTACACTTTGAAACTGATATGAACACTTGGAAATAAAGGGTCTCTTTTGTGAGATCTCAATTGCTAAGCATCATGTAAATTTGTGCCTCCTATTTGACACCATTTATTGGAATCATGCCTGCGAGTGAAATCATTAAAGAATAAAGAACAAACAAGAAGTCAAGAGGAAGAGAATATGTCCTAAAATATTATTTGAGCCTCCGGATCTAGCTGTGGCTCAAGCCATTTGTAACTCTTAGATATTTTAGCTGTTTTTGCTAATGATCATTATTCTGATTAAACTAGTTTAGGTTGACTTTTCATCACTTCCAACCAGAAATGTCTGTGTTAATACCTCATGTTCGTCTACGTCACTATACTGTGATGGTGATATAGAAATTGCTTCTTCTAATCTATGACAGAACTTGGAACAAAATGGGTATGCAGTTGGTTTACCAATTAAAGAATAAAGGAATGAATAAATACATAAATGAAGGAATACTAGGAAAAAAGTACATAAATTTTTTGTAGTCCCAGTATACCAACAATTTGGTGCCCTTGTTCTAAAATAAATAAACAAAATGCCCCATGAAAAAATATTTTCAAATGATTATACTGCACTGTTCTGGTCATAGTGGATCACAATCTCTTGAAAAACCCTTAAGATGGCTTACTCAGGTTGGATGGATTTAGTAAATATCTCAGGATAATCAATCCCTTTATTTACTTCTTAACACCAAATGATATCCTCCAGGTCCTAAAGTTATTTTAAATGGCGTATGATATGGTGTCTCTGTCTTTTCCCTTGAGATCGGGTTTCATGGTCTAATCAGACTCACCATTAACAATCTTCCCCTGGACAGGAACAGAGCTAATATAGTGTGATGAGAGAGTGTTGGCCAGTGGCTCAAGCAGCTCTGCAAGTCTGCACATGTGGATTCTATTTTAAAACCTATGATTGATTTACTTTCAGACTATGGCAAACCCTCCTTTCTCCCATATGATGCTTATCAACAAATGGTGTCTGCTTAACTCATTTATTGAGAAAAATGTAACTGCATTTCAGAAATGTAAAATTATTTCCCATGGACAATTTTTGCTTTTCTTACCACAATGTAGTTCTGCCCATGTGATACAGTAACTGATCAAAATAAATAGATACATTGAGATGGTTTTTTAAAACTTTGAAAATTTAATATTTCCTCTTAATAAAGATATTGACCTTTGCTGATAATTTAGTATTTATCTTATCTCAATTCCTGTGTTATTTATAACCTCTACTGTAAAATAATATCTCTTGAGGATGCATTGTTTTTAAATATTCTCCAATTGGTTTCTTATGGATTGTAAACTATTCAGAATGGGATGAATGAGTATTAAACAAATGCTTGTTGATTTAACTTAATGACTTTTGAACTTGATACAATAATCATCAGTTTCATTTATTCATATAGAGTGATGTGTGTGTGTGTAATCTCCAAATGCAAATTACTAGAAGGGGGTATTCATTTGGGATTCATTTTTCTTTCGATAGCATACAAATTTGAGTTAGCTTATACTGGGAAGAAATGGCATGGGCCGTGAAAACAGTTCGAGTTTCTGAATTATTGCTATACCTTAAAGTAAAGAGCTAGAATAGATAATCTTAAGGAATACTTTAGAAGTAATATTATTTGAAAACTGATATTATATAACATGAGAAATTATATGAGACATTGTTATCTGTAAATTTTCTTTAAAAAATTTTTAAAATTTACTTGTTGGTATATGGATTTGTGGTTAGAGTTATGCTGACTGACTTATGTATCTCCATGTTATGAAACATGAAATAATATCAGCATCGTCTACTCCTTCAAGGATTGAAAAAGAAAAACGACCTGGCAAATCATCCAGGCCTGGTACTTTGGGAAGGGTATTAAATCAATGATTCAGTGGCCAACTGTTTCCATGGTCAATGGTTTGTTCAGTGTTTCTCTCTTTTCTAGGATTATTTTTTGTTACTTTGTTTTTGGGGTTATTTAGTTATTTTGGTGTTCACTGTAGAATATCTTCCATTTCTTCTGGGTTTTTGCAATTCTTCACCTGTTTGCAAAAACACACTAAAAACTATTTGATCACCTGTGTCTTTACCAGTTTTCTCTTTGTCTCTTGTAATTGTGTGTAATTCTGTTTTCTCATTTGATTTATTTTAAATTATTTTACCTAAAATTTGGCTTTTTGCTTTATTTAACAATGTTACATGTTTATTTTTTGATTGATTTATTTCTGCCTTTGACTTTATCATACCTTTCATTCTTCTTTCTTTAGGTTTATTTTGTGGTCTATTTCTACATCCTATTAAATGCTTAATTTAATCTTTTATATGTATGTTGTATCAAATTAAGTAGCATTAAGGTATAATGCTGTGAATTTTTATTTGGTCCCAAGTTTAGCTCTATCCATATATATTTTTATATGTAATGGGTTTATTTTAAATATTCTCTATCTACTCTGAGTATTAAATATATTTGCATACATATATACACATGTATAAGTATATATACAAACATATACACATGTATATGTATATATACATGTATATGGTAGCTGGATACCTTTTTATTTCATTACCGTTATTTGTTCTATACCACATTTGTCATCTAAAAATTACTATTTTTTGAAAAATATTCTAAAATAACTTAAGAAGTGTTACTTTAGTGACATGGTATATATTCATATATATATTTGGACCAACCTTATTAATCACTATATCCATCTGTACCTTTTTGTTTATCTACTTGATTTTTCTTGAGTTATAAAATTTCTTGAATGAGTCCCCAGTTTCCACTGCTTTCTATAGCTAGATCTGTAAGAATCTGCAATTCTTCCTTTATATATTTGATTATTTGCTATTTTATGTATAATGATTCATTCTCTAATTCAGGAACATTAGTTTTCTGTAAGTTTGGTGTTAATTTCATACCGAATATGAACTATGTATCCAATATAAACTATCTTTTCTCTATTTTAAAGATACTGTCTTTTCTGTCATTTTTTAGTGTTTAGATATGCATATTTCATTTTTTCATAATAGTCACTTATTTTTTAATACAATGATATGGTTTTTGATATTTGTTTACTTGTTTCTACAGTCTCTAATTTATATCACTCTTTCGTTTCATTATCCCATCTTTGTCTTTTTTTGTTTGTTTCATGGATTTCATGTTGTTTTGCACATCTTCTAGAGATGAAAGTATTTTTGAAGGAAATTTTTTTGGTATCTTGTGTAAATTCCTAAGTTATCCATAAGCCTATATTGTATTTTATAGTCTTGAAATTATGGCAGCATTATTTTTCATTGTGGTCAGGGGTTTTCTTTTCATCTTTCTCATAATTAATGCGGGTAGTTTTGTCTGGATATTCCCCCCAATATAGTTTATATGAATTTCCCATAATTCTTTTACTTCCTTATCTGAGACCTGTAGGTGTCCACCTTGCAGCAGAACAAAGTTTGAGGGCTGATTATCGCTACTTTGGGTTCTGTATCTATTTTGGGATTTCATATCAGATCAGAGGCATGGGTTCCTCAGTAGGAGCTGCATGTTGACATGATTGGTGAATTTGGTATCTGATCTTTTTAAATTAAAGCCTTTATACCACTACGTTAGAGGTCTCTCCTAATCCAATGGGAGATACATTTTGGATTTAATATCAAAGTCAAATCACAAAGACTTCATTGTCCATGGATTCACTCAGAGGGGTTGAGTTCCACACCTTTGCCAATCTTTCCCCAACAGCATTCCACCTCCTTTCTTAGCCAAAGGAGAGAAAAATAGACAAACTTCGTAGAGTTCAAACATGGCTTTCTTCAAGGCCTTTCCCTTGGGTACTTGCACAACTGCTGAGATTCTTGTGTAACTCATTTTCTCTTTTGTGTTTCTATCTGACAATTCCATCTTTGTATTTGTTGACCATTATTATTTTATGTTGTTGCCTCTGCTGACTTTCTACCTGAAAGAAGACAAACTCATTCGTCTTTAATGAGCAGTTCTTACGGTGACGGTGACATTTGCCATCTTTTTCCTTCAGCTATCTGTCTGCAGATAGAATTAATTACTCTGGAAATGAGGTTTGCCCATTATTTATCCTGAAATAATCTCATTTTCTACAGCTCAATCAAAATCCTGGGAGGTAAAACTTCTGAAACAAATGTTCTTAGTATCCTCAATGATCAATCCACCAGAATACTAATTTTCTTCTGAAAATATCCATTTTACTTTTCTTTTCTTCATGATGATGGTGGGATACTCAAATCATAAAAAAATTTCAGCTTTTTATTAATATTTTAAAATGTCTATAGGCTATGATTTCTGAAAGCAAAGACAAGGCTCTTTCTTTAGCTTTGGCCACGCTAATTTGTCCTGGTCAAGCCAAAATATCATTTTAGTTCATGTGGTATTTAATTGTGAACAGCAATGGCTGGAGGATTTCAAGGGTCACTAGGTCCAGATGTTTGGTCATTAGTCACCACCATATAACCCACCTTCAATATAATAAATATGGATAAAGTAAGGAAACACTTCAGCCGTCAACAAGATTAGTGTTCAAGACTAATAGGAGCCTGATTTCTGCTTTTTAACTTTGTTAACATTTAACCCTTTGAGGGCAGAGGATTTCACTTGAAGTAAATCTCTCCTTGCACACTCTGCTCTTATTTTCTGAAGTTTATATACCTTCATTAATGGCACGTCCATTCACCAAAGAAGTGCAGGCATGCTTTTAAGTATTTTAATACTTTACATCACACTTCATATCTTTTTCTTAACAACATATTGGAATGTTTAAGAAGGTGGTTTTGTTGGACAGTCAGGTAATTGTCTGATAAAGTGACCTATGTCTGTGGCTATAGAACAGCTTATTTAAATGAATTTATTATACATATTGGGCTGATCTGTACTCCCTGAAACAATAAAAGAGATTATTTTAAAAACTTTTCTGTGTGTTTGCTGTTTCTTTTCTTTCTTTCTTTCTTTTTTTTTTTTTTTTTTTTTTTGGTATTTATATAAAAAGAAAAGCAAATACCCTAAAATCTTTTATCTCTCATGTAGTAATTCTCCCCTGGTGCAGTGAAAATAAATACCTGTAACCATATGGTACAGGCCTTGGAATCTAGCTACATTAGAAGCTATTTCTGTGACTTTTATAGCTTCTTCTGCAGTAAAAGGGGATGACAATAATAATAACCATGCAGAATTGTTGTTTGGATTTAACGAGATTATGCACTCAATTAATACTAATTTTATTTTCTTTTTTCCTTTTTTTTTCTTCTTTTTTTTTTTTTTTTGAGACAGAGTCTTGCTCCGTTGCTCGGGCTAGAGTGCCGTGGCATCAGCCTAGCTCATAGCAACCTCAAACTCCTGAGCACAAGCGATCCTTCTGCCTCAGCCTCCCAAGTAGCTGGGACTACAGGCATGCGCCACCATGCCCAGCTAATTATATATATATGTATGTATGTATGTATTTTTAGTTGTCCAGATTATTTCTTTCTATTTTTTAGTAGAGACGGGGGTCTCACTCTTGCTCAGGCTGGTCTCGAACTCCTGACCTTGAGTGATCCACCCACCTCGGCCTCCCAGAGTCCTAGGATTACAGGCATGAGCCACTGCTCCCGGCCTTATTTTCTTATTTGCATAGATGTTTGACAATATTCTGACAGATACTTTTGCAAATAAAATACCTACTTGAAAAAGTGGATGAGATTATTGGCTACAAGGTGCAAATTAATCAGTTTGCATTCTCTTGATGATATTTTGGCATTATGTAATTCCAAGAATGTCTATTATTTTAAATATAATTCTTTTATGTAAATTCTTGTTTTTATTATTAAACATCACCTTGATTCCATATTTAGGGAACTTTTTTATCCTTTCAAAACAGCTCTTATTCTTAATTATTAATAAGTCGCTTGATTTCTAGCTTATCTCCAAAATAAAAATTCCAAGTTGAAAAAATCAAAGTTGTCTTTACCTAGTTGGTTCTGTTTATAGGATATATTTTTGTATATATATATATGTACACACACACATACACATATTTTACACAACTAGCATTCTTAGAAACATCTTTTTTTATCCAGCTTTATTGAGGTATAATTGAAAAATAAAAATGGTATATATTCAAGGTATACAACAGGATAATTCATATACGGATGCATTGTATAATGATGACCATAATCAAATTAATCAACACATTCATCACCCCACAGTTACTTTTTGTACGTGTATGTGTGTTGGGAGGAAGTGAGGACACATAATATCTATTCTCTTATCAAATTTCAAGTAAATAATACAGTATTATTAACTATTAATGTACATCCTATACATGAGATCCCCAGACCTTATTCATCTTACAATTGAAAGTTTGTATACCCTTTGACCAACATGCTGCACTTCCTCCATGCCCTAGTCCCTGGCAGCCACAATTCGGGGTATATTCTCGATAAAGATACAATGTCATTTGTGACCTCCCTAAGTAAGGATTATTTCTGCTCAATTCCGTTGCTCCGGAATCACGTGAGAATCATGGCTTGTCTCTTCCGGGTCTTCGAGTCCTTCTTTAACCAGGCATAGGAGCTAACTGGCAATGATCTAGGTGAAAATAATCGTTCAACTGAAAGAAAGCAGTAGGAAAACAATGAATTATCCAGTTTAACCAAAAAATGGGGGAGTCCATTGACTAAATTTCAAAGCAGGATTCCCTCTCATCATAAACTGTATGGTTTTCTTTTCTGCTCTACCTACCCCTGCTTCCTAGTCTCTCTTTCTTTCTATACTTTATTATTTTCTCTGTTCCACAAATAATAATCATCTCATTCCATATGGTCTATTGTGCTGGCACAATGCATTTATTTAAATAGATTAAAAGGAAGCAATTCACTTCTATGTCAATTATTTAATCCTAAAAAGCCAAATTTTTGTAAGCTTCTACATAATTAGCTGCATTGTTCATTTTTATGTGAAGACGTTCTCATATTTTGAAAACTCAGTCAGCTTTCAGTCTTATTTTAGCACTGAATTAAATTATTTGTTTTTTGTTTACTTGTCCATAACCTTTATTTCTCAAGCTCATTATTTAATCAAGATACATAAAAGTTATGTTTAATATGGGTGTATAACATACACATGGGTAATTATCTATTGTTCATACCAGTTTACATATGCACATCAATATGCAAATTAATCTTCATTTATATCTGTGTGCTCTTATAAATTTAGAAATAAGGTTTCCAATGCTTATATCTATCCCTGTTGAATCTGAGAAGATTGTCACAATTTGTGTAATGCACTAATATGAGCCTATATATGGAATATACTCAATTTATTTTTCAAATGTCAGCTAAACACTATAAATTTTTATTTCCTTCATCCACTCCTGTAAGCCTCTTAGTGAAATTATTAGTGCGGCTGTCTGAAACAATAGACTTAAAGCCTTCAAATGTTTCCTTGGTTTTAGAACCGATGCCTCCGGAGACTTTCCACCAGAAAGGGACATTGGATTAGCACAGCCTGGTTTCCTACTATATTCTTTAAATAGAACTGACAGCCCCAAAATGAGAAAGACAATTTATTTGTTAGGACATGTATGGAATTTAAAGTGAAGACATATTTTCACTTACCAGTATGAAAGAGACCAAAATAGGTTATGTAGAAAACAATTTCACACCATTTCAGTGAACAAGAGGAGGTCAAATAAAATACATAAAGATGGAAGGCTTCTATCAAATGAAATGGATGCTTGCCAAATAAGAAGAGGGGCTTAATGGTGAAGGAAATTAGTGTATAAACCTAGTACACTTATCAATCCAGGCATAATTCAGTACTAAGGATATTTGTCATATGATAGCAATCTTGATTGCATACACTATGATCTGGTTTTATCAGAACACACCTGTCAATATTTATTGATTAAGCAGCAGTGAAGCATTGTGAGATCAGACACAGAACCTGCAACCTCTTAACAAAGGATGGGTTTAGTGAAGAATGCTGCACCTGTTGCATTTTTTTACCAAGTGAGATTTAGGGATTTATTTTTTTCTTTTTAACTTTAAACTGAGTAAATAGGCTGGATAATACCTCATGATTAGAAGACACCACTCTAAGATTAAAGGTAGAAATATGCCACAGTTATAAAGAGCAAAAATTAACTCATGAAAAATAAATAGAAAATATAAGTAAAATCTAAACAATTTTATTGTACTTCTCTAATTCTATGAGGGGGTAAATGTGTCTGAATACAAATTTGTGTTTGAGCTACAGAGATCTTCCTATTTGGCAAAATAAATTTTCATGATGAGAGAATAGCTTTTGTAGACTAGATTCCAGCTTCTTACTATACTTTTTACTCAGGCACCAGTTGAGCTAATGATGTTGTTTAAATATTACGACACATTCCCATACAGTGAAAGTTGAGAAGTCCCACACAAACAACCTGCACATGCATTTTCACTTCATTATTTTAATAACAAAATATATATTATGATACCAGGGAGGCAACAATTTATCTAATTATGACTTGTTATGCTTATCTAAATTTTCTTTTACAAAGCAGTACTAAATCCAAGAATTTTCTTTAAAGTAACAAAAAGCTAAAATAACAAATGACAACAATAATTAGGTGTGTGTGTGTGTATATATATATATATATGCATAAAGACACAGTATTTGTTGTTTAATATGGGCCATTTGACTCCTCATTTCTAGCCCAACATGTAAAGACTTTCAGAGTCATCACTCCCATCCAGATACGGAAAAAGCTGAACGAACTGAAAATCAACAATTATTACATCAATCAGAGAATCGAGGTCATAAGTCAAATGGCTACTCTGAAACCTGGAAAGACAACAGGCAGATTCAAAGAAGAACAATTTACCTGGAGCAGAAAGAAGCCCAGGAACAGAACCCTGCAACAGGAGCCAGTTTTAGTAGCAACACATTAAACTATAATTGAGGAATTGCTGTAGATACAGTGTAGACTGGCTGGAGAGTTAAAAAGTCTGAGGTGGCCCAGTCTTAGGGGAGACCCCTACATTTTTGTGAATTCTGCCTCCAGGTGCCCAGTCAGGTTCTCACTATAAAGGTTTGAGAAAAATTACCTCGTTTCCAGTAGAGTGAGGGAAAAAAGCAACCATTTTGAAATATGCCCAGGGTTTTCTGTTCTCATTAAAAAGCCATAAAAAAGAATGAAATCCTATAATGTGCAGCAACATGGATGGAACTGGAGGACATTATGTTAAGTGAAATAAGTCAGGCACAGAAAGGCAAATATCACATGTCTCATTCATATGTGGGCACTAAAAAAGTTGATCTCATGAAGGTAGAGAGTAGAATGGTGTTTATCAGAGGAGGGGAAGGGTAGGGGGGAGGGGAGCGTGAAGAGAGATTAGTTATTGGTTAATGGATACAAACACACAGTTAGATAGAAAGAATACATTCTGGTGTTTGGTAGCAGAGGAGGGCAACTATAGTTACCAGTAATTTATTGTATATTTCAAAATAGCTAGAAGAGAAGATTCGAAATATTACCAACAGAAAAAAATGATCAACGGTGTTGGATATCCCAAGTACCCTGATTTGATCATTACACAATGTATGCATTTATCAAAATATCACATGTACCCCATAAATCAAACTATAAAAAAGTCTGGCCCCCAAAACTCTGCATTATCAAAGACTAACTGATTGGGGCTTTACTAGACCCTAATCAACCTGGAAGGAGGGAAATGCCCAACTCAGGCTCACTAAAAGACTGACACGTAATCATAGAATGGTAGAAAAATTCCCTTCCCCTTCACATTACCAACACATCTATAGCACTCCTACAAAATAACAGGAATACAGCTAAAAACACTACAAACCTTTGACCCTATTAAGTAGTCCCTAGAAAAAATTAAAAACCAGATGAGAGGCAAATACATGAACACTAAAGAAAATTTTAGCCTCTGACACCACAACCACAGCAAACACAAATACAGCCTAACCCCTAGACAGAGAAACATAAAACCTCACACTATCTATATCAGTTCCTTTTACCTGATAATCATGTCTGACTTTCAATAAAAAATTACAAGGCATGCTAAAAGGTCATGGACATTGTAAGAAAGAATCAAAAGGAAATACTAGAAATTAAGAATGCCTTTGATAGGTTCATCAGTAGACTGGATTCAATTGTAGAACAAATCGGTGAGCCTGACTATATGCCAATAGAAACTCTAAAACTGAAATACAAAATGAAAAAAAAATTAAAAAGATAGAACAAGATATTCAATAACTGGGATGATTACAAAAGTTCTAATATATGTATAATGTGAATACCAGAGGAGATGAAAGAGAGAAAGGGGTAGAAGAATTTTTTTGAAGTAATAAGGGCAGAGAATTTTCTAAAATTAATGATAGACATCAAACCACAGATCTAGGAAGCTAAAACACCAAGCAAGATAAATACCAAAAATTCTATACCTAAGTACATCATATTCCAACTATACAAAGAGAAATACAAAGAGAAAATCTTGAAAGAAGCCAGAGGGAAAAAACCATCACACCTACTGAAGAATAGTGATTAGAATTACAATTACATTCAGAAACCATAGAAACCATCTAAAGAAGAAGAGAATGAAAAGAAATATTTAAGGTATTAAAAAATAACCTAAAATGCTATATACAGCAAAATAATCATTCAAAAGTAAAGGAAAAATAAAAACTTTCTCAGACAAACAGAAATCCATGGAATTTGTCCAGGGTGGATCTGCCTTGCAAGAGATGTTAAGAGAAGTTCTTCAGAAAGAAGGGAACTACATATGTAAGAAAATTCTAATCTATGTTTTAAAGAGGAAGAGCACTAGAGACGGACTAAGTGAAGGTAAATAAATTTTTTAATTTTTCTTATTCTTAATCTACCAGTTAAAAGAGGGTACAAAATAATAACAACAATGTATTTGGTGATTATTGCTCAGGGAAAAGTGAAACAAATGCCAGCAAAATTATAAGGGATGGAGGAAGAAAATGTCAAGATTCTGTTGTGATGTACATGCATTACCCATGAAGCAATATAGTTTTACTTGAAGGTGAATTTGAATTCGTTGTAAATGTATATTGCAAACTTTAGGGCAAATATGGGCCAGTTATTTTATGTAGTATTTTATGTAGTTATTTTATGTAATTTTATTAATACTGTTTAGTATTTTTATTGTATTATAGATGTGAAATTAATAATAGTTTAGAAACTTTCCACCACAGTTTCACGATGCTTTCTATTAATCAGCTCTCCTTGAAATATGAATCAAGGAGAAAATTCGTAGTTGAATAATCAAAAAAAATCAAAGCCAAAAAAAGATAATATATATTTTTTAATGATTTCAATATAAGAAATATATTTGGAAGTAGCAAATGCACTTTGCGCAGAAATATTAAATAAAAGATAGTGATGGAGAATACATATCCAAAAGGTCCAATTCTTTACATTCCAGGAATAGTACCTTTATCAACCAACTTAGAGCTATAAAACACCAAAGTTTTGAAAATTGAAGTCAATGTCCTAAAGAGGCATGTCTTCATTTATTCCTTCAATAAATGTTTACTCACCAGGTATAGCACTGTCCTGAACAACATCTGGTATTTCTGCACTCTTTACTCTTATGTGTCTTATGATTGTTCTCTTAAAATTTGTTTTTTATTTCAAAATATTAAGGGGTTACAAATTCTTTTTGCTATATAGATAGCTTTCGTAATGATTGAGTGAGGGCTATAAGTGTGCCCATCACCCAAATAGCATTCATTGTACACATTAGGTAGGTTTTTGCTCATCTCCTCCTTCTTCCTCCCCCCTGCTTGATTTACTACCCTCTGTGCACATGTGTGCTCATCAGTTAGTTCCAATTTAATAGAAAGTACATGTAGTGTTTGTTTTTCCATTCTTTAGATACTTCGCTTAGGTCTCCAGTTCCATCCAAATTGTTGCAAAAGGCGTTAATTCATCCTTTTTTATGGCTGAATAGTATTCCATGGTATACATAAACCACATTTTGTTAATTCACTCATGAATTGATGGGTGCTTGGGTTGATTCTACATCTTTGCAATTGTGAATTGTGCTGCAATAAACATTTGAGTGCAGGTGTCTTTTTGATAAAATGATTTCTTTTCCTTTGAATAAATACACAGTAGTGGGATTTCTGGATCGAATGGTAGGTCTACTTTAGTTCCTTGAGAAATCTCCATACTGTTTTCAATAGAGGTTGTACTAATTTGCAGTCCCGCCAACAGTATATAAGCATTCCTTTCTCTCTGCATCTATGCCAGCATCTATTGCCTTTGGAATTTTTAATAGAAACCATTCTAACCAAAGCAATCTTGAGCAAAAAGAACAAATCTGGAGGCATCACATTACCAGACTTCAAACTATACCAAAAGGCTATAGGAACAAAAATAGCATGGTATTGGCACAAATATAAAGACATAGGCCAATGGAACAGAACAGAGAACCCAGATATAAAACCATGCACCTACAGTAAACTGAACTTTGACAAAGCAGGCAACAATATACACTGGGGAAAAGAAGCCCTATTCAATAAACAGTGCTGGGAAAATTGGATAGCCACATGCAGAAGAATGAAACAGGATCCATATCTCTCACCATTCACAAAAATTAATTAAATTTGGGTAAAAGACTTAAATGTAAGGCATGATACCATAAGATTTCTAGAAGAAAATGTATGAAAACTCTTCTAGATATCAGCTATGCAAAGAATTTATGACTAAGACCCCAATGGCAATTACAGCAACAACAAAAATAAATAATGGGACTTGATTAAATTAAAAAAAAACTTCTGCACAGCTAAGGAAATAATCAACAGAGGAAATAGACAACCTACAAAATAGGAGAAAATATTCACAAGCTATACATCTGATAAAGGGCTAATGAGCAGAATCTACAAAGGACTCAAGCAAATCAGCATGAAAAAAATCAAACAACACCATTAAAAAGTGGGCAAAGACACGAACAGAAGCTTTTCAAAAGAAGATAGAAAAAATGGACAATAAACTTATGAAAAAATGCTCAACATCTCTAATCATCAGGAAAATGCAAATTAAAACCACAATGTTCTCTTAAGTTTTATACAGGTAAGATGTTCAAAATATCATCTCATTAGTCATCATTAGTCCTAATTCTGCTGTTGATGAAAGCCAATACCTTTCCCACATGATAGCTCTGAAAATATTTGAAGTATATCTCATTACTTGTCTAGGCTAACATTGCTATAGTTTTCTTTTTGGGGGAGAAAGTCATGATTTGCATTTTTCTACCTACTATTCAGAGGAATAGTTCCAGATTGGTGGTTCATGCTCACAGAATATTTCTCTTGACCCATACAGACTTAAAAACATCATTTGTCAAGATTAAAAATCAGAAGATATCACATAAAAATACCTATTTATGACATTTTGGTAAATATTTGAAAGTCCCCAAAACAAAGGCCTCATATGTATTTGAGTAGTCACTCCGTAACTAGGGCACTATCCAGTTCACTGTACTCTTGGCCAATTCTTATTGCCTGCCCCAAACTAAGGAAGGGCAAGGGTCAGTTATCACTTAGCATTTTGCTGCTTCTTTGTTTTTCTTTGTCTGTCTTTTTTCCCCCTCCCTCCTCCCTCCCTGCTTTCTTACTATCTTTCTGTCTTTTTGTCTTTCTTTCAATTCTAGGCCTGTTTCACTCCTTTATGTTATAAGCCTGACACCCTAGGCAATTAAATTTGTCCCTAAACTGTATGTCACTATGCCTCATAACATTTTATATCCAGAACTAAATGCAATACACCATTTTTTAGGCCATCCTCTTTGATCTTAATGCTATATTCCTATATGAAAATAACAACTGTATTGTATTTTTTAACATCTCAAATAAGCTTATATTGAATTCACAGTCAAATATTATAAAATTCTCAAGCGCTCCTTTTCACACAGCTGGAATTCCTTGAAAACCACCTGTAGACTCAACATTTCCCCACATCCCAGTAGGTTCTTGGAGCTCTAGCTAACTGCGAGACTAAACATAAGTTACCCCTGCAATGACCCATAGCTATGTTCTGATAACTCAGCTTTTCTTTATTCTCACTTGAATCTTTATTCTAATGCATGGGTCTTTGCCTATTTACCTATGCAGAAGCTTCTGCTTGATATTTTGCCATTCCAGAACACATGCCTGGTTCCTAAACCCTAGCAGAGTATGTAATGCTATTACTGGCTTTAGCCAACAAGCTTGCTTATATTTCTAAATGAATCTTGCTGCCATTACCCCGACATTGCCTTTTGCCATTGTTCTGTTGGGTTGGATATGCCAGCCCCTGCATATGTAAACCCCCTTTCAGCCTTGATTTAGTCACACAGCATATTACATATGTATTCTAGTTTTAGAACTTCTGAAAAATTGCTAATTTCCTATCTACAAAGTAAAGCAACCTTTAAATGGACCAAGGATAGAGACTTGCAGCTGTCCTATATAGACAATTCTCTGGGTTAATATTTTTCTTGATTTCTATTTCATTAGGTCTTGGTTTTAGCCTTTTCCCCTCTTTCTACTATAACATTGATGTTTTTAGTGTTGGAGAATATACAACAAACAAATTTGGGCATGGCATTTAAAAACTCTGAGTTATAGTTTCTTCTTCACCAATAAAATACAAACAGCCTAGGTAGAAATGATAAGAATCTGGCATATGTGGTATAACTAAATATTTGAGTTGTAGAATCCACACAGCTTGCTGACAATTCTGCCACTCCATGAAAGGTGCCAGGTTCAAATGTTTCCCTAGAGAAATTTTGACAGACATTAACTTTTCCAAAACATAAGCCAGTGGATTTCAACAGGAGGTGATTTTTTGTTTGCCAGGGAACACTTGCCAATGTCTA
The DNA here is from genome assembly GCA_004363605.1 of Indri indri. Classification (NCBI taxonomy): domain Eukaryota; kingdom Metazoa; phylum Chordata; class Mammalia; order Primates; family Indriidae; genus Indri; species Indri indri. The sequence goes on along the minus strand of RJWJ010006506.1, from coordinate 41,513 downwards.
AAAAACATTTTTGATTATTACAACTGGGCAAGGTGGCAAGGTAGGGTGTGTGGTGGTGGTGCCTACTGGCCTCTGGTAGGCATAGGCCAGAAATGCTGCTCAACATTTTACAATGCACAGGACAGCACCTACAGCAAAAAATGATTGACTTAAAAATTAAGAGTGCCAAAGTAGAGAAACGTGGCACAGACCAAAAAAGTAAATAGAAAGTTTATTCTTAATTTATATTCAAGGGCAAATGAAATTCCAAACTGACTATGGTAAAATTATATACAAAGATTACTTATATAATCTTTGTTGATGCAATACAACAATGCAACTATTGATGCAAATACAACAATAAAATATGAACAAGTCTATTTCTTATTAAAATAATACATCAGGCAAAGAAGGCTTTATTTTAAGAGTGCATGGATAATTCAACAAATGCATATCTGATAACATCTAATTTCATAAACAATAGGAAAAATCTATATCTCAATATATCCTAAACAGCATTTCATAAAATTTAATATCCAATCTTAATTGAAAAATAACAATCCTAGCCTAGAGATTGAAAAAAAAACTTTCTTAACATGGTAGAAAGCATATATTAGAATAAAAAATCATATGGAACAGTGAACTACTAGAAGAAGCATTTGTATTAAAATTAGAAACAAGAAAAGTATGACAATCACCAGTATATTAGGTTATAGTCTATAATGTAACAAGACAAGACAATATCTAATAATATAAATTTTCAAATGGAAGAGACAAAATAAGCATGATGTACATATAATATTATTGAATGCCTAGAGACTTAAAAAAATAGAAATATATTCAAATGATCAAAAGAATACAGAAAATTTTATTAAAGCAAGAGTTTTAAAACTATCTATTTAATACTAGGAATAACCAACTAATCATCATAGTTAAAATTATCATTCTATTCACAATAATAATAATGGTAACAAGCTTAAAATAGAGGCTATCTTTTGCTTTTGACTACCTACTCTTTCCTCCTCCTCTTTCACTTCCCTGCGATAAAACATCCCAGTTTTATTGTAGGGAAGTAGAGATGTTCCTCTCATGCTTATATCTAGATCCTCAGTTACTGTAGCCATGCATTTTTTCTGAACCCATTATTTTCCTTTGTTTATAGAGAGACTCTATAAAGGTTAGATTGATTTGAAATTGTTTGTTAGAAGAGTTTCATTGATTTCAACCAAAGAACTAAGAAAGTGATATAGAGGGCCAACAGAAAGAAAAGTTAAACAACAAAAGCGAATGAAAACATCAACTATTAGGTATCTATTGTTCCCGGATGGAGAAACCCAATCAGTAAAGATGTAAGTTTTCTCCCAAATTAATGATCACAGATCTATGTTGTCACATTCCACTATTAGGGCAAGACACTTAGCTAATTAATACTATAGTTTATTTTCAAATAAATGCAAGAAAATGGCAACTTTCAGAAGTATAATACAGAGGCTTTGCTCATTAGATAATAAAAATAGGACAAATAAGCTATGTTTATTGCAGGAAGAAGCAAGAATAAACACACAGATGAACAGACATAAAAGAAATTACAGCACTAGCTTCACACACATGAGAAAATTCTAATTAAAAACCAGTAAAAACAAATTCAAACAAATGAAGTTATATCCCCTACTTCTACATTACATACATATGCACACACTCATACACATACACACACACACACACACACACACACACACAAATAAATTCCAGTTTGATTAAAGGTTTAGACTTAAAGTATAAAACCATACAAATTTTAGAAAAATTTAGGACATTATCTTCATCACCTTGGTGTAGGTCAGGTCTGTGTGAAAAAAGAAAACTAGGCCAAACATCAAAAAGGGAAGGACCGATAGATCTGTTAACATAAAAATATAGAAATAAAAGTTACTATAGTATATAATAGAAGTCAGCATAAACAAAGCTTAAAAATGTATTTGACAAATGAAGATATGTTTTACATCATTAGTAACCCAAGAATTGTAATTTTAAACAACCTGTTGAACTGAGGACAATTGAAAAGATCTAGTGAGAAGGGACTTCAAACACTATTGATCTAAATTAGTACATTTCTGAAGCACAATTTGGTAAAAAGATTTCAAATTCTGAGTGCACAGTAAATATTCAGCAAATTTACTTCTAGGAATTTATTAAAAGGAAATAATTTGACAAGTCCAAAACAACATGTATATGCTTGTTTCTTTGAACATGATAGTAATAATTTCAAAACAACCTGAATGATCATCAGTGGTGGATTATTAGTGAACAAAGTGTAACACAACAATGTAGGAAAATATTATACAGTTATTCAAAAATTTGAATTATGACTATAGTTAATGAATAGATGTTTACAAGACATTAAGTACAATAAAGCACATTGCTATATCTAGTATATAAACTCTACCTTATGGAGTATAATCCAAAATTATTAAAATAAAGTCTTGAAGAACATATATCAAATGATTAATCACTGGGGGATAGCAAATTAGGATGCTAAATTTTTTTTTACTCTGTGCATTTTGTACTGCTTAAACTTTTCACATAGATCAAGCATTATTTTTATAATTTTTAGCATATATTAATATCAGTTCAATTTTGAAAGAAGAGTTGAGTTGTATAAAATAAATCATACATTTGGACCCAATAATCTCATTTACAATAGTTGATCCAAAGAAAATAATTCAAAATTAGAAAAATCTACAAAAGGATTTAAAATAAGAAAAATCTACAGAACTCTGTAATTGGATCATAATTTAGAATTGTAAAATATTAAAATTAGCATATATGTGCAACAATAAGAATATGCCATTTGATATGATATTATGAAGCCATTAAAATGCCATCATGAAGCTTTGTAGAAACTTGACACAATATATTTGACAAATAATAAGTAAAAAAGTAGGATACAAATTGTACACTTATAAATATTACAACTATGTGCATATGTACGATAGATTTAAATAGGTGTATAAGGTTGATAGGATTCTTTTTAATGTATATGTGTGTTTAATTTTTAATCTCTTAGTATTTACTTTTATTTTATGAAAACACTTTTTTAAATGAGACAAGCTTTGTTTCTTTTCATTAAGTCTCTTTGGCTGGTCAGTCAAATTCTGGAAGACAATCAGTTTCGCCATTGATTCTACGTGGCCATTTCCTATCACATATCACAGTTTGTGATTATTCATTGACTTGTATATTATCTACTTATAAATCTTACAAATGTAATCATATATTCATAAGCTCTATTTTTGTCCATTTCACGTACTAGATTTTAAGTAACATGAAGTTAATTACCATAACTACTTACACTCGTTTCTAATAATGTTATAATATTTTCATATGTACACCTAAACAGTATTAATCTCTCAGACAAAAAATCACCCAGACTGGACAAATGTATTTATAAAGAAGAGAAAGAGGCACAGTAAGAGAGAAAATAAAAGCAACAACAACAACAACACAGTTAACACATACAGTCGTTCACCAGGTACCAGGCACTGTAGTAAGCACTTTACGTGCATTAACTCCTTCAATAGTCATAACAACCCCTTGAAGTAGGTACTACTAATAGGCTGTATTTTACAAATGGAAAAAACAAAATAAAACAAAACAAAATAAATCATAGAGCTAAGAACTAGGTAAACTCAGGATAGGAAGCCAGGCAGTCTGGGGCATTCTGGCTCCATAGTCTGTATCTTTCATCACTCATGTTATCTAATATGGCTTCAGTATTGTTATAAAACAACATTTCAATTAAATATTATGTGATATTTATTGAATATCATTGAATAATTCATCTTTAGAAAACTCTTGAATATATGCATATATACCACACATTGTGTTGAAACGGTACTATTTATAGTTCTTTTGAGGATTTCATGAAGTACTTATAGGAGGTGATCTCGGAATCCATTGTGATCTACTTAAATTACAGTTTAGGTCTAATTAATAGTTTTCTCTCAAAACTATCAGATAACATTCTTTTTCTCTAATTCCAAAGTATCCTTTAAAATTGAGAAACAAAATTGCATATATCTAGCTTTCTATAGTCTAAATTTTATAATTTAGACTATTTGGGTAGCTCATCTGTATTCATTGGTTTTTTTTGAGACAGCTCAAGTAAACAGACTTGGAATTGTAAATTATGGTTGGTCGAATTTTCGCTGAGCCATCTTAATGGATTGCTGGCAGTGGAACAGGAATTTCCATTATATAGAGAACAGCAATCACTAGTTCTACCTAAAGGCAACCAATTGAAAGATTTTGGTAGAAAAATGTTGTAAAGTTATTTGCAATGCAGCACTAAAAGTATTTTCAGGGAGACAAAATGATGGTTTTAGCTGGTAGGTTCTTCCACACCTTGAAAATGTGTCTCCACTTGTACTTCCTACACTCTTGGTAATTTGGGAACTTTGCTAATTAAGCTTTTCACCTCCTGTCAAATGCAGTACAAAGTCAAGCTATTAAGCTATTTAAACTTTAGAAATGATTAAATTGTACACCTTAGAGAGAATGCTTTACAAACTTAATCATAAATTCATATGTTCTTTTTTCCCATTCCGAAATGGTTTGAGGATATTGTATAGCTATAGCTGGGATGGTCCTATGTAGTCTGATGTTATTTTGTTTTGGGACATTTGATAATAAAGAACATAATGAATAATTGGATAATAAAGAACATGACAGCATTGATAGTATGAGACATTAGCAATCTGAAAGGTACTCATATTTTAATATCTCTTTTAGGTCAATCAAAAGGACAATAGTGTTCTATTGTTTTGTAATGTATGGCATTTTTTGGTTTTCTGCTTTTATTTTGAAGAGCCCTTCAGTAGCTAGTAGATCTTATGCCTCAGAAATACTTTAAGTATAAAACAAGACAATACACATAAGAAGAACTATAGAAACTATAAATTAAGCAGGGTATTCTTCATCATTCTTATGTGTTAATTTGTATGTCTTAATTGTATTACATTTCCCTCTTCCTTTTCTTCAGCCTAAATATCAAGCTTCCCTCCCTTCACTCCACATAGGGTATATTCTCCACTAGTCATTAATCAATGTGTCCATTTAGTTAGTCTACTTGGGATAGGGTGAAGAACTCATAAATAAATTTTGGAATAAATTTGGAATATCATTTCATATTCCAAAATCTTAACTAACTTATATTTGAACAATGGCAGAAGACAAGCTGTAAATTCACAATTTAATATTGTTATTTAAAAATCCAACATATTAAAAAGTATTTGTGATCTGATATTCCCTTTTTTGGTCTTTAAATTCCTATCCTCCCCCAGTAGAACCCATAATCAAAGTAAGAAACATCAGGTAATATAAAACACCCTTTGGAATCAGTCAGAACTGAGTCTCAAACCTTATTTTGCCATTTTATGTTTATGGGATTATCGTTGAACTATATAAACTCTCTAAATATCAGTTTCCATATCTGTCAAGTGGGCACAGAAATAAAACCTCTTAAATTGTTATGAAACTTAACATACAACCTGTGGCATTTGGTAAGCTCTCTATGTGAGATATTTAGTGTATTTTTTTCTTCTATAACCATTAAGTTTAACTCTTCTTTAAATAGCTATTTTTAAGAGCCCTACATAATCTTCTTTAATGACACCTACATGAATGGAATTATAGACACTACCTTTCTGTCTTAACAAGAGTAACCAAATTATATGTAAATCAAATGTTTGAAAAAGTTCAAAATGATAGGGTATTTCTTTGAAATTTCGATGTATCTTACAGGCTAATTTGGATTCTTGATGTTTAGTTTCCTTTCATTCCGCTTGCAACCAAGATGATAACTGAAAAGAGATACACGCAATGTTTACAGTTTAGTTTATCCTCTCATGTTCTTCATTAACTTACTGTTGGTGTTGTTCTTTTAAAAGGCCAAGGTTCATGGTTCTGCTTTTTAATTGCAATTCAGTCTTTCCTCCTTCTTCCAGGAGCATCGGTTTTATCATTGCTTGTGAGATTTACAGCGCTTCCTTCCATCGTCAGCTTGCTAATAGGCAGTTGCTGAACTCCCCGGAGTCTAAACTAGGAAATATGAGCAGTATGTAATTGCTACAGCTGGAATCGCATTCCACTTCAGAAGCTTCTTAACAGCATTCTCAGATGTGTGAATATCCATTAGTGACCCAAGGGGATTACTCCCTGGCACCAAGTTTACCTTTATGAGGGGCCTGGATGATGAGACTTTTCCCCTCCCATCGGCAGAAAAGCGACGCAAGGCAAGGGGCTTGGAGGTTGGCGGGTTCAAAAAGAAAACGTGTGAGAACACAGAATGCTTTTAAAAGAGAAGGATTCAAAAGGAAAACGATAAAATTTGGCCATGGTGTATGTAAGTTTAATATTTATATTGAGTAAACAGCTAACATATTTATCAAAACATCGGAGGGCACTAAGGCTAAGTAACATGACTTGATCTTCCTGTGTCTGTTTATGTGGATGGTAATTGACAGTAAGCAACACTGAACTTTCACTTCCTGTTCACTGTATCTAGGACAGACAATACTGGGAGGATGACTCAGTTGCTCCTGCAGCAACTGCCCTTTGAGGAAAAAGCTTCCTGATTTCACCATGTCTCTTTTTAAACATTTCTACCCTTCCTGCCCACCCCAACAGCTCTTCAGCTTCTCTTTTTGCAACATCTCTAACCACCGTCCCCTAGATGTTATGGCAATCAGAAAGGCTCCCCTTAAGTTTTCAGATTAAGGGAGAAATATTTTTCAGTGGACGCACCTACTTTACAGGAGAGGTTCATGGGTTTTCTTGCATAAACATAAAAAACTGTATTATTACATTTGCACAATCAGAGGGAAAGACTACTGCGTGATTAAGTAATACGTATAGTGAGAAGATAAACAAAGAGAAAATTCTAGGGTTAAATTTCTGATTAAACTAGTGATATTAGCTAATGGAGGAAGGAGTTCCAATCAGAATCTGGGAAGGATCTGGCTACATTATATATCGTTTGCAACTCCTTGTAGAAACTTTTGCTTCTAGTAACAATATATACTATTTAATATTACTGTAACAAATGTAAGATTTAATAATGTACAAATTAAAACTAGTATTATAAGTTTTGAATAAATATATGAATTAATGAATATAAGGACTATTTAATTAGAATTAGAAATTTCCTGGGCCCAGAGTAATGGTTTGTATGGTTCATGAACAGATGGGTATTCAGATTTCATCCATTAGAGTATGTTTCACAACTCTAGCTGCACATTAGAATCACCTGGGGAGCTTTTAAAAAAATGTTGCCTGAGCCCCATCTCCAGAAATGCTGATTTAATTGGTCTGTGGTGGGCCTAGGTATGGGTATTTATTAAAAGCTCCCCAGATGATTCTAATATGCAGCTAGGGTTAACAATCACTTCAGCACCATCTTGTAGGTAGGTTCTTAGAATGACTTGCAGATTACAGGAATGCATATCTCTTGCTGATCTATTGGGGGAGGGACTACAAAAGAAAGGGAGAGGGAAAGATGAAATACGTATATTCTAATTATTGCACATTATAACACATCTATTCAACAATTGCTAATATGTATTGAGTTCTTACTGAGTGTCACATACTCTGTTAAGTATTGATGCTATAAATACTGAATATAAACAGGCTATTGTGGAGCTCATAGTCTATTGAGAAGAAACAGACATTAATCAAATAAAATAGAAATGCCTGTGAAATTATAACTCTGACAAAAGCCATTAAACAAATAGCACTATAGGACAGGGATTTTGCTATATTCCTTGAGAGGCTTGGGTTTCCCAGTGAGGTGATATCTGAACTGAGATCCTAATTACAAGCAAAGATGAGGGAGTGAAGTGATATAAGAATAGAGGGAACTGTATGTGCAAAGGCCCTGAGCCTTCAGGGAGTATTTATTGAAAGAAAGCCAGTAAGGCTGCCACACGGAGATCAAGGGGAAGCTTAGTTTGATCTGTGCCTAGAGAAGCAGACTAGAGTCAGTTCGTGCTTGCTGGCCGTATGTGGCGCTAGTTTGTGGGACACATTTAGGCTTTTGATGATTATCCTAACAGCAGAGGAAATAAATGAAGGATTTTAAGAAGAGGTGAAGGATTATCAGACCTGGATGTGTAATGATCATCTACTGTAGTGAGGAGAATGTATTGGGAAGATATTTAGAATGGATAAGGAAGACTAATTAGCAAACAAGCCTGAGTAAGACAAGATAGAAGTTTGGCTTAGGGAGGTAGCAGTTCGGTGGAGAGAAGTGCGATAATTGCAAAGGGTATTTTAAAAATGAACTGTAATAGGGATGCAAAAATGTTAAAGAAGAGGACCATATTTAAGGAGATCATAAAATTTTTTTGTATATACTGAATTAGAATTGATTTTATATCATCCAAATGAAAATATCAAGGAACTTGTGGAGTTTGTCAGCTTGGAGCTCAATGTTTTTTAATAGGAAATACAAATTTAGAAGTCATTTTCAAACAGAGTAAGTTAATAAGTGCCACTGGATGAAATTTCCTTTGGAGAAAGTACAAAGCTTGAAGAGAAAAGTGCCTACAGCCAGATCTTTAAAAACATCCAGCATTTTGATCAGAAAAAAAAAAAAAAAAAAAAGGCGGGAAAAGATCTACATTTACATCATACTCTCCCCTTTTTATTTTCCTGCATATGCATCGTGATATAGAAATTTCCATGAAGTTAGAATCAGTATAAACCAAAACATTATCAATAATGCCTTTGCTCCCAATTAATTGACTTCTCAAAGTCTAAATTCATAATTGTTTTTACAATAAAGACAGGCTGAGAAAGACCAATCTGCTGCTCAGAGAAAAATAGATGATTCAAAGGGGAGAGGTTTCAAAGTTACTGTGGAACCCAAAATTTTATGAAAATTAATATTGATCTAATCAATGGTGTGCTGGTAATTATGTGACACTTGGTTCTCAAAAATGTAAAACAAAGGAAAACAAATTATTCAGTAACTCTTATTAAACAACGTGGTGACTATAGTTAATACCGATGTATTGTTATTAACTGTAGACTGAGAGTAGATTTTAGGTATTCTCACCATAAAAAATAAGTATGTGATATAATGCATATGTAAATAGAGTTCAATTTAATAATTCTACAATGTATACATATTTCAACATCTTGTACACCATAAAAAATACAATTTTTATATGTCAGTCAAAATACATAATTTTTAAATTTTGTTTATAATTGACACATAATAATTATACATATTTATGGGGCACAATGTGATGTATCAATACATGTATACATGATTTTTATGCATATATTTTATAAAAATCAAATCAAGGTGTTTAGCATATCCATTACCGCATACATTTATCATTTCTTTGTGGGGAGAACATTCAAAATCCTCTCTTCCAGCTACTTTGAAATGTACAATAGAGTGTACAGTGTTGTTGACCCTAGTCACCTTATTGTGCGATAGAACATCGGACCTATTTCTTCTGTTTAACTATAACTTTTTATCCATTGAGCAATCCCTCCCTATCTTTCCCAGTCCCTTCCCTTCCCCTGACTCTGACAACCACTATTCTACTCTCTACTTCTATGTGATCAACTTTGAGTGAGATCATGCAATATTTGTCTTTCTATGCCTGGCTTATTTCATTTAACATAATTTCCTTCAGGTTCATCCATGTTGACATAAATGATATGATTTCATTATTTTTATGGCTGAATAGTATTACATTGTGTATATATAACCACATTTTCTTTATTCATTCATCTATGGATGGGCATTTACGTTGATTTCATAACTTGCCTATTGTGAATAGTGCTGTAATACACATGTGTGCAGATATGCCTTTGACTTACTGATTTCATTTTCTTAAAGAATAATTTTTTAAAAAAAGAAACCAATGAATAAACATCAGATATTGCAGTCATTCATACAGTTAAAAAAAAGAAAGTTAATAATTTAAAATAAAAATAAATTATGGAAAATTCATAAGGTAAAAGCAAATCCTATGTAGTTGCTTTAAAAATGAAGTAGATTTGTGTGTATAGATATTTAGAGTAAAAAATCTAGTTATAGAACACCATAGAGAGTAGTTTCTTACTATTGGCCTTATCGACATTTAGGACTGGATAAATCTTTGATGTGGGGGGGCTGTCCTGTGCCTTGTAAGATGATTAGCAGCATCCCTGGCCTCTACCTACTAAATGCCAGTAAAACCACCACTATCACCATTTTTGGTGACAACCAAAAATATCTCCAGATATTACTAAATGTTTCTTGGGAACAAAATCACCTTTAGCAGAGAAACACATACAAAGCATGATTCATTTATGTAAAAACAAAATGTATATCATTTGTTTTGTATGTGTGTGCATTTATTATTAACTGCAAAGAGTACAGTTTGAAGTATATATAGTGTATGAGACAATATACCTGGGGGAGGGAATGTAATTGTGGATAATCGAAGATATTGAAGGACTAAAATTCTTACTTCTGGGGAGGGAGGGAAGAAAGAAAAATTGATTGTTAATGATTGTCCATTTTCTTGATATAAATACTTATACCATGGCTGATTTCAGCCTCAGTAATGTCACTGAACCCAGCATTTAAAATAGATTCACAGAATTGGTTTTCAAAAGCAAGTTGAAACCAGCTCAACCCCACAACTGGATCTAATATATAACAGATAATAAAATTAAATCTTGGAAAACTACTCAACTTCTATAACTCATAGTTCTAGCAAAGGGAACATCCAAAAGAGGACCTAGATCTTCTCATGAGTCTTGTGTGTTTTCTACTCACCATGCTAATAAAAGTAATATGAACCAGTGGTTCTCAAAGTGTGGTCCTGAGACCAGTGGTTTTAGCAGGATTCCTGAAACTCTTAGACATGGAAACTCACAGGCTCCTCCTCACACTTATGGAATTTAAAAATCTGAGGGTAGGACCCAGCAATGTGTGTTTTAACAAGGCCTCCAGGTGATTCTGATGCACATTAACATCTGAAATCACAGGCCTAGGCAATAATAATATCTTCATTTTTGAAGTGCTAGAGTGCTTTTTAAAGAATTAGCATCCTCTCAGCTGAGTTTCCCATAAACCCTAGTTCTAATAACAGTATAAAACTGCACTTTAGGAAGATCAATCTGGCAGCCTTGTTAGAGTCAACAAAGAGAAATTGAAAATTTAGAAATGAGTCATGGCCCTCATTTATTATGCTGATTTTGAATGAAGAAAGAAAAGGTCCCGAGGTAGAATCTGTAGCAATGATGTCTTATTAAAAATGAAGACTAACACAGAGAAAGAAATTTACAATGCCTCCAAGGTTTTCAGCTTGGTTAGCTGGAGACAAGGGCTTCAAAAAAAATTCAGAAAAATTCCTGTCCACAAATCTATCTTGGTTTCTCTTCAGTTTGTTGCTATGGTTTCACTTCTTTTGAACACACTCAGAACTTTATAAATATATCTCATATAACATGTATTCTCCTTAATAGCATTTTTTTCAAGCTCTCCATTTGAGGATTCAGAGCTTTATTCATCCTTATATCTCCTGGAAAGCTTGGTAGAATGTGTACCACGTAGTGGATAACTCTAATAACTGAAATAAGAAATCCGTATGTGGGAATCATTTCAGAAAGGTGATTAATTTGATCAATGTTTACTTTGACACCTCATAACAATAGAGGGCACTAGGTCAAAATATAAAAAAAGAATTTGAAGTTAACTTTCCAGGAGCACTCACAGCCACATATAAACCTTCAAACAAGGTTCTATCACAGCTTAGTTCAGTCCAGTACATTCTTAACGAATTTCTTTTGCTTCAGCCAATATACATTCCATATTTGTCAGCCACAGATGGGGCCTTGAAACAGATAAGCTTTTTATTTGTTATCCATGTTAACCTCAATCATGGAACCTATTTTTAAATTTAATATGTAGAATTACATATGGAAACATAGTTTAAAAATTCTCTAATATTCTTGTGCCCTGGAATATTTTAGCTAGATAGAAAAAATGTTTATCTTCACATTTATGTGTCAAGGGGTACACAAAATATTTTGCAGAAAATAAAATGGAGGCTTCTACTAAATGTATTAAATGAATAAGCATTCCTGAGTTGACAAGTAAAATGAGTATATTTACAATAAAAAATATAAAAGGAAGGAAGGAAGGAGTTTACACACTCAAATACATGTGGAATTATAGAAAAAGTGCTATATTTATTTGGATATTATTCTACTCTATATTCTTATAAGCTCACATAGACTAAGTTATATGAATGTGAGTAAAAAAGAGTGTAGGTACCAGAATGAGAACCAGTTTTGCCACTAAAATTTATGACTTAAGACATTTTATGTAGGTTTCAATCTAAAAAAAAATGAGATAATAATAATATCAACCATGAAGTGTTTTTCAAAAGACTAAAATTTTGACCCAAATAGAGCAATTAGGATAAGACCTGAGTCATAGTGCCTGTCTCAACACTTATTAAATTATCATTCACTGCTATTATTGTTGATGTAACTTTTTTTCAGCAGCAGTAGCTACTCATCTAAACTTAGATAAGAACATTCTAAGAAATAAAAACTTAATTATTTGAAAACTCATCAGATGAAGAAATTATTATTATACTCATTTATAGTTGTCATAATCATAGTATGGTTATGTTTTTGTTTAAAAAATACTTGTCTTTTAGAGAGATATTGAAATATATACTGATGAAATAATATAATGTCTTGAGTTTGCATGAAAGTAATCTGGAAGGGAAGCAATAGAGGAACAAAATTAGATCTATTGTTGTAATTAGAATATATATATATAGGTTTCATTGTACTATGCCCTCCAGTTTTGCATATATTAGAAAAGAATCCATAATAAAAATAACTAATAAGAATAAACAAATGAACTAGACTTTTCTGTAGCTTAATTATTTTTGCCAGTCTTTGAACATCTTGAGTCTCAAGTACATAGCTGTCTCAGCTGTATGCCTATGGCTTCCATGACTGTCAAAATATATGAAGTTCACAGAAAAAGCAGTAAAATGGTTGCTTTCATAGCTCTTTCCTAGTAGCAAACAGGTACACCCCCACCCCACATACACAAATAAAAGGAATTTTTATGGAAATAGAGAATAATGTAGCCTAGTAGATTTAGACAACTCTGTATAGTTGAGTATTGCATATTTATATATTGATAAGATGCCAAGGAATAAAGTAATTTCAGTATAAAGTTATATTAGAGTGAGGAAAATATGAAAAGTGGTGGCCATATGACAAATTTACCATGACTATTAAAAAGGTCAATGCATCTCCAAACTTTTGCAAATCTGCCCTGTGGAAGAGCTTTCTAAGTTCCAGATAGGTTCTTTGGAAATCCAAGGGAAAATTCATGTGTAGCATTGACCTTCATTTAACCTAACCAAATCCCACATGATTGATATAAGAAAGTTTTCAAATCATCTCAAAATAAATGAATTTATCTCAAGATAATGTATTTATATTAGTTCCACTTTAGACCTAATTTTTGCAATCTCCCTCTTAGATTTTCATTATATTCATCAGCATAAGATTGTTCTTGATCTTAGTAAACTTTTCATGAAATTCATTGTTAAGTCATTGTTGTGGTGAAGAAGAATGTTGGACTCCCAAAGAATTTTTATAAGGGGGTATTGTACTTCAAAGTCACGTTTTTAAAGTGACTTTGGTAACTGATGTGTTTTAATTAGGCCTACTCTTACAAATGTCCTAAAGAATCCCCAAATTTTTGGCTTTGTCTTTCACAAATATATGACTTTCTGACAACTAGATACTGGTAATTAAATATAGATCCAGTATAAACATGAAAAGCCATAAATCATAGTATCATTTTTAAGTAGCTTAGTGTACTGAGTATGTATTTCAGAAAATCTGGAGCATGTTAAGCTTGCTCAAAACAAAGCAACAAATCCTCCTCCACTAGACTTGAGGTATCTTATTATTAGTATTATTATTGTGATGGCTGTTTAACTTAGTAATTGAGAAAAGCAATGGAAACAAGCTTCTAATTCATAAAGGCTAAAATTTTAAAAAATCCTATTAAACTTAAGAGGAACATATCCTGATCTATCATCTAATCCTGATAATCAGGCTGTGTAAAAGCAGTCATCTTCATTTAAGAAAAGGTTAAATAAGATAATATTATTCTTATAAATAATATTATACATCATGTCCTTTAAGCTGAACTTATTGATAATCATAGACAGAATTCATGGTATTTTTCTGCTTAAATGATTATTTACATATAGGTTGATTAATTTGAAAAGAATATATCAAGAAATCACAAAGAGTTACTCTTGTTTTTAATCTTATATTCTTAGTTTATGGCAAAGAGTTTAACATCCATAGGTATTTTCCTCCAGTGTTAAGTTAAGCTAATGATTTGTAAAAGGAAATAAAATATGTCCAGATCAGGTCTGCAGTGTTTTACAATTTGGGGATACATTTTCTTTTTTCGAACATACAAAAGTTCCTCTTCAGCCCACATGGAATCATTATAGGATGTTATTCACCGTTAATGATAACCCTTGACTTTATTGATGCTGTCAAGTGGTAGGCTGAAAAAACAAGTAGCCTTAGATGGTGGTATGATCACATATTCTTTTCAGCTTGATGTAGACAGTATTAGTGTTAAGTTACATTTCATTCATCATGATGACATGAATACAAATGATACAGGCCCCAAACTTCTGAACTCAGTCATTCTCCTTCGCACGGATGCTTCTTGATCTGCACTCTGAATTACAGAGCAACTCTTTCAGTTTGGCTGACAGCCTAAGGAAATGTGAGTATGCTATAAGCCCAACAGATGTCTTAAACTACACTTCAAAATTTTATATTTATTAAACCCCATGTTAATCTTTCAATTTTTTTTCTTTGTGCTCACATCTCCTAAGTATTGCCCTATGGGGTAGTCCCTAAAATCAAAGCATACCCTTATAATAAAGGGAAATTTGGCAAAGAAAGACATGTAACATGTATTTGTCGAATGTATATTTTAGGTTTCTTTATTAGATATAAACCATCAAAAATTGGAGTACTATCCTGAAAAATGTTGGTTTCCCACTTAAAAGAAAACATGTACATGTATACCAATCTAAAAACCATACATTCTATTTATGAACTCTCAGAAAAAATATTTAACGAAACACATTTTCTCAACCATATTCCTTTTTATCCCTCCAATCTCACACACATACACATCACACACACTGACAGACTTCCCAGTGTGTTGGTTTTGTCAAACTCTTTATGTCATAAACACATTTAGGTCCATGTGGATCTTGAAGAAAACATTGTTATCACTGATGTGAGACAAAATGTTATTAATATTACTCTTTTTTCTTTTAGAATAAGTGAAGTATGTTTTCTAAATTGTATGCAGCTCTCAATACAGGAAAAAGATATGTAATATGTAATGGATGTCTTTAAATTCAGCTTTTGGAATAGTATTTTAAGGAAATTGTGTGAAAAAATTGAACAGAAGTCCATAAGGACTGCGTAAGCCTATGATTACTAGAGTACATGACCAGGCAGACATTTCAAGGTGTGTGTTGAGTTAACCAAATGTCATTCACTGTGGCCCAAAGGATTATGGCACAGTTTTGCAAAAAAATTAGCATGAATATTTAGTTTTGACTTCTAAACCAATGTGGCAGAGGACTATATTCAATAGATATTTCAATCTAAGATTACTAATGGGTTTCTTCATATGATTACTGATCAGAGATTTGTTTACTTTTTAAATGTTTTTAACACTAATTCTTTCCCACTGTTCCTCCAACGTATCATTAAATTTTTACTTTTGATATCTAGTGTGAGTTATAAAGGCAATAGGTATATCAAACAGTCTTTTTCACAAATTTCAAAATCCCTGTCTTATCTACGAGGTGGATATTTGGTAACCCCTTCCCAGGAGATATGTTTTATAATTCTACCCCTGGTGGAGAATGATTCTATAGATAATGAATTTTTTATTAGTGGTCAAAAGAACATAAATATCTATGAACCAAATTTAAAATAAAGCAAGGAAACATTTCTTTGCTTTAAAAATTTAAAATTGTACTGGGGGGAAAATTCCCATTTGTTATTTAGGTATTTTTAGCAACAAAGTTGTATAAGGGGTCATGTAATTCTATTGATAATATATTATAATTATCATTCTATGTTGTGAATTCTAAATTAATATTTGTAATGGGTTAAATAGTGGCTCCCAAAAGATATGTCTGAATCCTAACCCTGGAACCAGTGAATGGGATCTCATTTGAACAAGAGTCTTTGCAGCTGTAAGTAAATTAAGGATCTCAAGATGAGATCACCCAGCATTAGTAAGGTGGGTCATAAATCCAGTGTCAAGTGTCCTTATAAGAGACACACAGAGGAGAAGAAAAGACCAAGATAGAGTCAGAGATTGGAGTTAGGCAGCCACAAGGTGAAGAATGCCTGGAACCTCCAGAGGCTGAAAGGGGCAAGGAAGGATTGCCCTTAGAACATTCAGAGGGAATACAGCTCTACTGGCACCTTAATTTTGAACTTCCTACCTCCAACACTGAGAAAATAAATTCTGTTATAAGCCACTCACTTAGTGGTAATTTGTTATGGCAGCTCTAGGAAACTAATACAGTATTCAGCTGTATACATGAAAGAGCATACATACATATGTTGTAATTATAGATTATTAGATAGGCACAGGTGGGAGCCTTACTTGTTTTGGTCACCAGCAAATGCAGAAAGCCAGCCACATAGTAGGTGCTTAATAAGTGTGTCGATAAATGTCATCAGTCTTTTCTTTTAATATCATAAGTCATGTAAAATGTAAAGAACAGAAAGTAAAGCAAATATTTCACATCTTGTATGTTTCTTTTATATTCTTAAATAAGATGGGGAAGCAAATTTTCAGTGTTTGTAATGTTACAAATTTCTTGGAAGCTTGAAATCAACAGGAATAAACAAGCAGAAATAAAAAAAAAAAAGCCTGTCAAATTTAATTGAAATAACTTAATTGGAAGATATTTTTGGCTTTATGAATGATGGCAGTCTGCAAAATCATTATGTATGCTGCTAAACTTTAACAATGTAGACTGATCTTCATGAAAAGGTTGATAAGACAGAGGCACCAGCAAGTTTTTTATGCCAAATACATTAGCTAGCTAGACTTAAAGAGGTATAACATAATTATTTTCTCATACACAGCAATCTACAGACACCTATAAAAACTGTAAAGTCCTTTGAATTCTATTACTAATTTTTAAAAAGATAATATTGAATGGAAATGTATATAATATATGAATTTATGACATATATAATACATTAGAGTAAAATACATTAATTATCATGGACTAATTAGTAATATGTATTTCTATTTCAATCAAGAAATAATTTTATTAAAGAATATAGCTTTGACATCAGAACAGAGCAAGCAAAAGCAAGTGGCCAATAAATGTTACTTACTCTTTATTTAACCCTTAGAATCTAACATTGTTTATCATGCAAAACCTCTCTGTCACTGACTTTTGTGGGACAAAGCTCTTCTAGAGTTACCTTCTCTCTGAACTTTCTTTTGAAACCTATATCACTGAGAGAGAATTATGTTTTTACCATAATCTTGGTATTTCTTCCCACAAGGCAGAATTCAAAATGTGATATATTTGGGGTATTTATTTTTCTAAACATATACCATTTTTGAATTCAATTTCTTGATTTCCTCTCAGTGCATGGACTTACAGAACTTTACTATATTTTACTATCCCTACCATAGGGAAATTGTAAACTTAATGCCAAGGTTATTTTATTACTAGCATCTCCTGGGGGATCTTGCTAACTTCATCTGTGTGGCACAGCCTGATCGCTGATACCTACTTCTTTTCCTAGTAATCTGGGAAGACTATATTTCCAGCCTCCCTGGAAATTAAGTTCAGATCATGTGACTGGCTTCTGGCTATTGGAATGTGGCTGGAACAAATGCTGGCTTTTTCTAGGCTTGTGTGTTCACCCTCATTGTGTTCTATTTCAGCCGTGATCTTGGAGGCCATACGTTCAAGATGGAAGCATAACACGATGGGGGAACCTGCGCCCTTGGGTCACCACTTGCCCAACTCATGTCAGAGTATGATGTGAACAAGAAATAAACTTTAATTGTGTTATATATTTGAATTTGGTGATTATATATTACAAGCACTAACATTAGTTCATTTGGCTAATACTTCCAGCCTGAGTTAGATGTCTTCCACGTAGCTATAGTAATACCATGTTTACATATCTGTAGCAATTTTTATCTTAGTAGCATTTTTGTTTTTTAGCTTACCTCTCTCTCACTTGTAACAGGAGCTTTGCAAAGAAATATACATATGGGGAGAAAGTAGATGTACAAAATATGAATGAATGAATATTTAAATACATTAAATTTAAAAATATATGAGGGCTGTCCAGGAAGTATCCAGCCATTGTCAATGTAACAAGAACAGTTACATGACTGGATACTTTCTGGACAGCCCTCATATATGTTAAAAGAATTAATGCTGAGTGTTTGAGATTCTAATAGGCAGATATTAGTTTAGATGTTACCGTCTAAAGCAAGGTAGAGAATGTATCATTAAGTTAAAATGTAAGGTTTTTAAAAAATTATTCTATTTTTTGAACACTACTAAAGAACTCATAATCTGAGGCAGACACTTAAAACGTTACTAATTTGACAGAAATTAGTTAGGCATTACAAAAATCATCATTTTCGTGCTTCACAATTCATTCCGTTTCTTCTAGGTACAGATTTCATAATAAAAAAAAATCTTCTAGTTCCTAGTTTTCTTTAAAAAATTTTAGAGGGGAAAAGTTTGTATTTTGTCATATTACAAAAAATAAATTTTACTTCATATAGTAAATCAGTACATAAAATAAAACCCTCTCTCCCCAATAAATCTTAGTCATGATAGCAAAAATTATATGTATATATGTGTGTGCATCTGTACATGCAAGTTAGTTATGAATGTGAGAGATCATGTGTACATTATGCTCAAAACCAAGAAAAGAATGTCTTAAGTGCCAGAGATTATTAGGATTTCTAAGAAACTAGAAAGAGATGGTGAAAGTAAAGAATGATTTAGCAACCTAGAATGTAAGTAAAAGCCTGGGTGAGAATGCTACCACAAAAAGTGGCAGCAACCTCCGGATTGCTCCAAGTCTGAAGGGAGTAGAATCTGGAAACAGTAAGGGATTTGGGCAGGCAACTCGGAACAAAATTTGTTTGGCTGCAGAATTCTACACTCAGCTAAACTCATTGATATAGAGG
The DNA here is from genome assembly GCA_004363605.1 of Indri indri. Taxonomy (NCBI): domain Eukaryota; kingdom Metazoa; phylum Chordata; class Mammalia; order Primates; family Indriidae; genus Indri; species Indri indri. Next base: position 22,180 of record RJWJ010006506.1, on the reverse strand, counting down.
ACAAAAACATTTTTCTAACATATAGGAACTCAGTTTCATACCAAAACACTCTCAAAAAACTACTATAGGCATTATTCCATTAAGAATGAAAGTGAATTCCATGAGGAGACAGTGAGAGGAAAAATGAAATGGTGTACAAAAGCCAAAAAAGCTGAAAAATGTGTCACCATCTAATTTTGTATCATTTGGAAAAATACAGAACAAATTTTGCTTAAGTGACAAACACTAGCTACACTAGCGAACGGCACTTAGAAATAGCATTATATATATATATATATTTTTTTTTTTTCTATCATAGCTGAACTGTGAAGAAAGAAAAGCAGACTTGAAGTTTCCAGAAGTAAACCTGAAGCTTCATTTCATCCCAGAATGAAGAGGGAATGTAAAGACAAAATGAACAGTTCACTTGTTCATGCTTTGGGAAGAGGAATTGGACCCAAATACAGATCCTGGCATTTAGGAGGTTGGAGTTTTAATGGCCAACAGCAAGAGAAACATGGCGTTAGATCTGAATTCAGCATAGAGTTGGAAATAAGATTTCTAAATAAAGCCAGGACTCACAAGGTTTCTCCCTTCAAGAAGAAGAGTCTTAAAAATCAGCTCTCTGTGTCCTAGTGTAATGATAGGAAAATCCTATGCCAGGGCTTTGGTGGCCAAAAAAAAAAAAAAAAAAAATCTTACATGAGAAGTACAAGCGCCAAGCTTTTACATAACTCCATGCATATGACACTCTTCAGGCAAGTGAGGAGGTAGTCGGGGAGGACCTCACAAATAAAACCTAGAAAACTGCAATAAGAAAAACATCTACCATAGGAAGGACCAGTAAACAAGAGGTCTGTCTAAATGGCCTTGTTAGACATTTCATACCAATCTGTCAAAGCAAAGTGCATGACAATATCCATTCTGCCACAAGCATAAGAAAAAAGGCTTCTCTTCATTATTATTGAAAGACATTCATCTTAAAATGCCTACATAATGATAATGGGTTTTTTTTGTTCGAGAAAGAGATATTGTGTTAGTTTTCTAAGGCTGTCATAACAAATTACCACAAACTAGCTGGCTACAAACAACAGAATTTTTTTTTTTCACAGTTCTGAAAGCTAAAAATCAAAAATCAAGTTGTTGGTAGGGTTATGCTCCCTCCAATGGCTCTAGGGAAGAATTCTTCCTTGCCTCTTTTAGCTTCCAGTGGCTCCCAGAAATCCTTAACATTCCTTGATGTGTAGCAGCATAATTCCAGTCTCTGCCTCTGTCTTCAAAGGGCCCTATTTTCTATGTGTCCTCTGTGTCTCTGTATGTCTCCAAAACTCCCTCACCTTGTAAAGACTCCAACGTTGCATTTAAGGCCCACCTTAATCCAGTATAATTTTATTTTAATTTGATTATATCTGCAAATATATTTCCAAATAAGCTCACATTCACAGATATCTGGGGTTAGGATGTCAACATAACTTTTTGGAGGACAATTCAACACACAATAGATACATAAATGCTTATGATAATTCAAAGAGGTAAACATTCTCATAATTTGCTGTCAAAGACTTGGCAACTTTTCTAGAGGAAAATTAGCACGTAAAGTGTTCATATTCTTTGGCACAATGACTTCATTTTGAAAAATGTATCCTCAAGAAATAATTGGAAATAAGTAAAAAAATAGGTATGAAGCTATAGAATACAGCTTCATGTAAATAAATAAAAGAACATTTTAAAAATACTTATTATTTATATAGTAGCAACGTCTTTAAATTACGTATCAAGTAATTTGTAATATATAATAAAGTGCTAATGAAATATTTAAAAATAATGACATATCTCAGGTTTTTTTGTGGGGAGTATGATAATCCTATGTTTAAAGAGGTTTTTCTAGGTGGCATAGCTTTTTCTTTTCCTATATATATATATATATTTTTTTTTTTTTGCAAAGTTTCTGCAATGAATACACGCATGTGTTACTTTTATAAATCAGGAGAAAAATAATAAGTAAAACAATGTTGTTAAAAAACCCACCTGTTTTTGTGGTCATTCCAGCTGCAATGACTTCTCAATCTTCAGTTATAATAAATTATATCTGTTCATCTGCTTTTTTTGTCTTTTGTTTTCCTGAATTGTAATCATGTCTTTCCTCAGGCTCTTTTGATCAACAATGTTATTGTTTTTCATGTCCTACTGAAATAATAATGTACTGTGTGTGTTACAGACCTCCTAAATTAAATAGAAAATGATTCTGAAAAACAGCTACTTAAAAAAATTAGAATGCCACGAAAACATAACATACTCCAAAAAACATGCTGAGAAGTTATGCTCTTTCACAGTTGCAGCAAAGAACCATCGATGAAATGGTAGCAATGCAGCCAAAGCACAGAGTAAAAGAGCCAGGAAGAACACAGCCAAAAATTAGAAACTGAGGAACTGAGTAGCTACAATACACCAAGAATTACTGTATTATTTCAATATAACAGAGAATTTCAAAACTTTTGTGTTATTCTTGTTCCAATAAGAGACATAGCTTAACAAGTAGACTCTTCATAACACTCACAAATGAGTACAGGTTGGTAATATTTTACTGCCCAACATGTGTTGAGCATGATTGAGACCTTATCTAGGCAATCCACTCGATTGGCCTGCAATGTAGGAATTTACAATCTCATCAGGAACAACAGCCCGACATTCAGAACAATGTGGGAGGAGAATTACATTAACTTTGAAAATAAGTTACCAGACTATTAAAATAACACAGAGTGATGAATTCAAAAGAGAGAAGTTAGACCTGAAATCATATACTTTAAATTGAATTTTGGGGATATGGAGAGCACCAAGAAAAATCCAGGAGTTGGGGAAAACTTTAAGGGAACGATGAGCTGTGAACCAGTCACTGACTGTGATAATATCTCTGTTGTGAATAGGTGTGCACTGATGGCTTCCAAGGAGATGACACTTGTTTGCTGATGAACTTGACATATCAGTAATAGTACAGTGAAATATCTTAGACTCCATTTGATGTTCAGTCTTAGTCTAAAAAATTCATGGATGACAAAAGTCTTCAGATGGGTATGTATGATATTTTAGTGAATCAAAGTTTTGTGTAGATGTTTCAGTGATATATGATTGCATTAGGTGCCACAACTTCTAAATCTTTCAAACATTTTTTCTAACATTAGATTTTTTAACCACAAGTAATTATCAATAAGAAATTTATATGCAACAAAAACGTGCTAATTTTCTTATATCAGATTGTAAAACTTTAACAAAAATGACTGTGCCAAGTATTGGTCAGTGTATGGAAATAACGTGTTGTCCTGTGTTTTGACAGGGCATGTAAACTGGCATACAGATTTTGGGCAGGAAACTGCTATCTCTGTGAACAGCGCCACCTCAATTAAGGAAAACTGCTTCTGGGAATTCATTCCAAGAAAATACAAAGAATATTCTACAGTAATATATGAATAGATATGTTCATTCTTGTCTTATTTATAAAAGTTTATGAAAATAACCCAATATCTAATAATACTTAACTAAATGTGAAAAATTAAATATATAAAGTAATAATAATTAACAACAAAATATCTATAAATAGAACACCTTATAGTAATTATTAGAAAACAATACATAATTATAGATTTAATGACACAAGAAACTATCTCTGCCACATTATTTACCAAAACAAAATTAAAAATAGATTATCAAGAATATATAGAGTATGGCCCCATGTTTATGTAGAGTGTACTATATGACACATACCTAAAAGTTTTCAGTCCTCATGTATGAGCAATCAAATGTCTTTGTATTTGTTATTTGTTGCTTCCTTGTATTTTCTAACATTACACAATAGCCTTGTAATAATGGATAATGGCATACTAGAAGGAAAAAGTATATTCAATTTTTTCAACCATCTGCTTCATGAAGCTCTCATTTTGGTAGAAGAGATAGATAATAAAATAAGTAACTTATGTAGTGTACAAAAATAATATGTACTGTGGAGAAAAATAAAGCAAGAGAGCCTGAATAAGCACTGCTTGGGGAGAGAGCGTTGCAGTTTTCAGGAGCAGAGTGGTCAGAGAGTCAGAGAAGCTTGCTTAGTTATAGTCCATTTGCCTACTCAAATCTATTCTCCACACTTCTTTGTCCTGTTCTAACCAAGTTCTCTTGTCCTCTGGATTCTAGTTGAATTTGGATACTGGAAATTACCAGCAAGAGCTCAGAAGTGAGAGAGGTCTGGTTATTTACTTCTCCTAACCACTCACCAAGGGTCATGATTTGGCAGTGGCTATGGTCCACTGTCCTAGCCATAGTTACTGTTAGGCAACTTCTCTACTATGGACACAGCTCTCCCAAGTTTCTCTTAATAAATAGTTCCCTACACTTGCCTATCAGGCATAGGGGGTTTAAGGGCTTCCCATCAACGATCCTCCCCTGGAGCTTTTCCAGTCTTCTTGCTTCCCGTTACACTGCTCATAACTATATAAATAGTTCCTACATTGAACTGTTCAAATACCCCCTTGAGTGTTCTATTTCCTGCCTGAGTAATTTCTTTCTTCTTTTTTTTTTTAATTTCAAAACATTAAAGGGGCACAAACGTTTTTGTTACCTGAATAGCATTTGTAATGCTGTAGTCAGGGCTGTAAGTGTTCCCATCACCCAAATAATGTTCATTGTACCCGTTAGTTAGGCTTTTGCCCTTCCTGTCCCCTTGCCCCTGCTTGATTTCCAATGACTTTTACTTTCCTCTGTGCACATATGTGTTCCTTGGTTAGTTTCAATTTATTAGAGAGTGCATATGGTGTTTGTTTTTCCATTCTTTAGATACTTCCCTTAGGATAATGGCCTCAGTTCCATCCACATTGTTGCAAAAGGCATTAAGTCATCCTTCTTCATGGCTGAGTAGTATTCCATGGTATACATATACCACATTTTGTTAATCAACTCATGAATTGATGAGCACTTGGGTTGATTCCAATATAATTGATATGTGACATGCTGTTTTGCTCATCATGTCTGTCAGTACCCTATTGCTTTGTTTTCTCTCCTGTGCTATTGTTTTATATGAGCTGACAGCTTTAGCTTTGAGGTGATTTTACACTGGCAGGTATCTATTGTGCTGATCTACGTATAATGCAGTTCTGAGTTTCCTTCAGGGTTGGTCTGATCTTGACAAATTCCCTCAGTGTTTGCTTGTCTGCAAAAGTCTTTATTTCTCTTTCATATATGAAACTTAAGTTTTGTAGAATACAAAATTCTAGGCTGGCAGTTGCCATGTTTAAGAAGACTGAAGATGGGGCCCCAATCCTTCTGGCTTTTAAGGTCTCCACTGAGAAATCTGCAGTTAGCCTGATGGGTTTTTCATTGTAAGTTACTTGATGTTGTTGCCTCCCAGCTTGCAGGAATTCCTCTTTGTTGTTGACTTTGGCCAGTCTGATGACAATGTGTCTTGGTGGTTGCCTCTTTGCAATGAATCTCCATAGGTGTTCGTTGAGCTTCTTGTGTCTGGATGTCTAATCTCTAGTAAGACCAGGGAAGTTTTCCTTAATTATTCCCTCAAATAGGTTTTCCAGCCCTTGTGCTTTTTCTTCTTCACCCTCAGGGATGGCTGTGATTCTTATATTTGGCCATTTACATAATCCCATATTTCTTGTAGGCTTTGTTCATTCCTCTTGATTCTTTGTTCTTTATTTTTGACTAACTGGGTTAATTTGAAAGAGTTGTCTTCGAGCTCTGAAATTGTTTCTTCTGCCTGGTCTAGTCTATTCTTAAAGCTCTCCACTGTGTTTTCTATTTCCTTAAATGAGTTTTTTTATTTCCAGTTCTATTTTTTTTTAATACGTATATCTCTTTAGTAAATTTTTCATTCATTTCCTTAGTTGTTTTTCTGGTTTCTTTGAGTTGGTTTTCCATTTTCTCTTGGATTTCATTGAGCTTCTTTATAATCCATATAATCCATATCCATATAATCCATATATAATCAATATGTGGAATTCTTTATCTGTCATTTCAATATTTTCATTTTGTTTGGGATCCATTGGTAGAGAGCTGGTGTGCCCCTTTGCAGTACCCTTTCACTCTGATTTTTCACGCTTCTGGAGTTCTTGCACTGATTTCTTCTCATCTGGAGCAGCTGTTGCTTCTTGTTTTTGGATTTTCTTTTCTTTAGATGGAGCTTTTCCTCCCCTCACTCGTAAGGGTGTCTCTGTAGCATATATTGGGTAAGAATCTTTGGCTTTACTTGTGGGTGCTTTGATGGGGGTCTAGGTTTTGGATGGATGCCTTGGCTATAGATATCCTTAGTGTGGTGTTTTTCCCAGTTGCCAGTTGTATGTAGCTGTAGTGGTGGTGAGCTATGGTGTGGGCAGATTTCCTGTCTCTTGCTGATGAAAGAAGATGAAGGTCTTTGAAATCCTCTCTCTTTCCCCTTCTCTGTGGTCTTTTTAACAGAATGAATTAATAGGGATGCCCAGTTTAATCTCTGAGACAATAGGTGCTGCTTGTGGGTAAGAAGCAGCCATGTTCTGTGTGATTAAGTCAGTAAATGCTATGAAGGGCTATACAAGTTGTCCTCCCTGCCAGTAGGTGGTGCTTGCCAGAAAGGACCAGCTGTACTTTTGGATGTTTTTTTAGAACCTGTGACCATCTCTAGCTCCTCAGGAGAAGTGCTTGAATACTTCATGTGGTGGGCAGGGCCCTTGATCTTCCAGGTGAGTTCTATTCTCCACCACAACAGAGGTGGGTGGAGGAGTTAGACTTGGTGGGGCTGGGTCAGGTGAGCCTGCCTTCAGGCTCTACAAAGGCCAGTATGGGAGCAGTGATTGATTTTTAACTAAATTTAGGGAAACTCACCTGGGCTGAGTTTAATATGTCAGCTCAAGTCCCTGGGAATAGAGTTGACAGTCTACTTGGTTCATTACCAGAATGAAAATTGAACTTGATGGAGAAATAATGTCAATGTAGTGGAAATGGCAATACTTCCAGGGATGCTAAAGGTAGATGTGTGAAGGTCTGTGGAATATTGGAGTGGATCTACTTTGCACAAATTTCCACCTCCTACTATCTTCCCAGAGAAGCAAAAGAATACTCTCTTCTCCAGGGCATTAGTAAAAGCTCTTACTGTCTTGTGGTAGCTGTCTTCTAGAGCCAGAAATAATGGTGAAAGATGATGGATGGAACTGAGATCTTTGAGTTTAATTTTTATAATAGACTCCTGGACCCGTAGGTGCAAGAGGTAGGCCTAAACCATCAGAAACAATGTGGCCACAAATATTTGAAAAATGACTCTGCAGTGTGGCCACAAGTTATTCTATGAATCTTTCTCTAAGTCTTCCCCAAATGAAGGGAGCAGTGGTAGAACTCTAGACCAGAAACAGAAATACACGGATTTTTTTGAAGGTTAAATAGATACTGGCTTTTCACTGAGGTTAATTCCTAGAAATCCAAAATGCCACTGTTATCCATTGATTAGAGCGATGCTTATTGTAGTGAGATGGCATCTTGGCCTAGGTCTGTCTCACAGTGAAACCAGTGATCTATCCTGTAGGTTATTTTTCAAGCCCAAACATGCACAGTAAGAATGGATATACTTAGTAACTGGCAAAATTGACCACATTAATTATCTGACCATGAAGAAAGGGATAGTGTGATAGAAAAATTCCAGTGAAAACCCCTATAAATGTGGCTGTCTATTCAAAATAGTGCATTCAAGGCAACACTACATCTCTATGGGAATTGCAAAGATTACCGCTATCATTAACATCTTAAAAAATGCAGGATTTGTATTCCTCTCTTATCATTGTTTAACTTGTCTCTTTAGGCATTGCAAAATGAGATGGATCATGAATAATGACTGTGGATTTTCTTAAAGATATTCATGAGCTGGAGCTAATCCCAGTTGCTCTTTTTGATACGACTGGAGCAAATCAGTCCTTGGTGCGTGATATACAGTTTTTGAACAAGAAATCACTTCTTTTTTTTTCAATTCTCATCAACAAAGATAAGTAGAAGTAATTGAGCTTTACCTGGAAAGGTGGAAGAGTTTTGTATGCTGGAATTAAGCAAGCACATTATACACATTGTAATAGCATGGCATTATGGCCCTGTAACGGACCAGCAAGATGGTCCTGGTTGCTCTGGGCTATAATATGACAGAGAAGAGTTCATATAACCCTAAGGTAAGGCAGCAACATATGCTGCTGATTTTTTCAGGTACAGGTCAATTATTTCTACCTTTCTTTGTTGATGGGAATTGCCCTTTCAAATAGTCAATTTTGTGATGTGTAAATTATATCTGAGTACAACTATTATTAAAAAACGAGAATAGATTCTGAAAGAGGTGAAAGGATAGACAATTGTGAAATTCTCCATTTTACCCTCCAGATCTATTCTCTGACTTTCTCTTTCCAACTCTGTACTCTGAGAGGCTTTTCTCTGTGTTGTATGTCTCCTGGACTCCCTTACTCTGGGATTCTGTTTGAGTCCAACGTGAGTCCTATCTGAGGCCCCAGCAGGCAATCATATAATGAAAATAAAGAGATATCAGGGTATTTATTCCCCTTACTCTCTCCTCAGTGATTTACAGTTTGTTATTGCCTCCGTTTCTCTATCCACAGCCTCAACTCCTATCCGGTAACTTGTCTTTCAAAACTTCAGCTCTCTTTTTATTCAGATAAAAGCTTTTCCCCCTGGTGCTTTCCCTCTAGGGATGATAATGGATTCCAGCTGTAGGTAATCTCTGGGTGCTTCCCTTTGTAGCTCATTAAACCTTCCCATACTTTGTAAATAACCCCTAATTATATCTTAAATTACCTGTTTGAGCTACCAGTTTCCACCAGAACGCCAGCAAACGCAGGAGGTCTCGGACGCGTAAGAAGGTAAGATTTGCAAAAATACTTTAGTAAGAAGCCAGCGGAAAATATGTGGATATATTGAGGGAAAGTGTTCTACACAAGAGATAAGAGCAAATGCTAAAGCCTGAGGCAATAGTGTAACCACTTAGCTTGCTTAAGAAGCAGTAAAGAGGCAAAATTTGGCTGAAGTGGAATAAGCAAGCATGAGTTGTAAGAAAAAAGGTTGGAAAGAATATAGGTCGGATAAGATCATGTAGTAACCGAAGGTCGTTGTAGGAATTTTGGGATTTACTCTGTACAATGAGAAGCCGTCAGGAGGTTGAAATGCAGAAGTGAAATTATTTAGCAGGATCACTCTGGCTGCTGTGCTGAATACACTCTGGGGGCAAGCATGGAAGAAATGGTTGCGATAATCTTGCAGTAAATCTGGGTAGAGATGATGGTTGCTTGGATCAGAGTGTTAGGTGTGGAGGTGATGAAAAGTAGTCAGAGTCTCAATATGTTTTGAAGGCAAAGTCAACAGTATTTGTTCATGGAATGGATGGACAGTGTGAGAGTAATAAAAGTCAAGAATGACTGTGACTGTTTTGGCCTAAGCAATGGGAAGAACGGATTCACCATTGAGATGATCTTTTAAGTATTTCAAAGGAAAATAGAATATTCTTTTTACAATCAATGCACACCTTAATTCTTCTGGAGAACCCTGATATTTTGTTTTCATCTGTCTCTTGCAAGATATTTAACAGGTCTTACAATAATGCTGTTTTATTTAATGTTGTTTTGTTATAACGTTGATGAGAAAAATTAAATCAATTGCAGGTGGGCCTACTATCTGTGAAGAATTTTTTTGGTCTCCCTGTGTCTGCCTGGGTCTTCTCCAGGTACCCCAGTTTCCTCCCACATCCCAGTGACTGGCATGTTAAGTTGACTGAGGTGTCTCTCTTGTCCCAGGGTGAGTGAGTGTGGGTACGTGTGTGGGTGCTACCTGTCAGGGAATGGCGTCCTGTCCAGGACTGTTCCCGCCTTGTTCCCTGAGCTATCAGGATGGTTTCCGACCACCTGTGACCCTGAACTGGAATAATTGGGTAAATATATTATTTGTTTTTATTAATCTTTCTTAAATGTATGTATAGCTCACATTTATTTCAATGTTTAATGTTAGAAGTGTATCGGTCTTTATTTAGAAGTTTGGTGATATTTTCGTGACCAGAAATTGTGCAGTAAGAACTAAACTCTTGCTTATAATCAATTAGCCTATGGTAAAATTAGTTTCATTATATGTCACTTAGCTTAAAGTTACAATTTCCAAGAACCTATCTACGATGTTAAGTGAGGACTTACTGTATGAAGGTGTTATATATTGTTTTACTGTTATTTTATGAATATTTTCTCCCAATAGCAAACTAGTTGACATTTCCACAACTTAATTTACTCATTTTAAAAGTACACAAGGGTTTTATGCTTTATTTTCATAACACAGTGTGAGAAGCCGTATAAACCAGAAAGAATTGTTTGATGGGGTACTCATTCTTTAGAATCATTCATCAAAAGAAAATGATAGAAGCATTTCCCTGGAATGGCTAGGACTCTGAAGATCATAAAACATACGATCAAGAGGACTTTTTTAAAAAATTCAAGAAAAAAATGTGTGGTTAGGTCACTGACGTCAAGGCAATGATGTGTCTCGCAAGAACAGATGTAAGATTTCAAATATTTCATAACTTAAGTATATTGTTTTCTTAGAAATGTTTCAGTTTACAGTAATCAGAATCTGATGTCTATTTTTAAAAATCTGAAACCATTGCTATAAATGGTCCTATAATTTGCATAAGATAAAATGTAAAAATACCAATGAATCATTAATATCATTTAAGGCTCTCTATTTTCTTTAAAAAAAAGTTCATTGAACTTCCAAAGAGAACTTCATTAAATATTTATGTAGAGGTAATTTATGTAAGTTAAACATGATTATACAAACACTCCCATTCTCCACCCATGGATTCATCAAGGCAAAATCATAAAGATATGTTGCCTTTAATACCTTTTAATGCATGCTTCTCTGCATCCATTTCCCTCTGGATATTATTCCCTCAGAGAAATATTTAATGGTAGGCAACTAAAAGACTAACTTTTTAATATAAATCCTTAATTTGAAATGTAAAAGTGACAAGAACCAGAGGACACAGAAATAAACTATCATACCTGAGTGCCTGAAATAAGAGAGTAAAAATCGCCATTCCAACCATCACAATAGTGTAATGTTTTATTAGGAAGTTAGTCAATGCATATTTATTGAAAATGTATTTATGTAATTCTTACAATGACCCCATGGGGGCACACCTAATTAATTTGTACATATGGTATATCATGACTCAGACTATGCAAATTTACCTATTAAAAAAAATCAGTCTTTTTTACTATACATCCATGTCTCTTCAGATATAAAGGTAATAGACCAGCTTTGCAGGGATCCCCCAAACAATGCTCTCTCACCTTAGAACTGAATAGCAAATGATAATTGCTTCTTGCTTATTAATGAGTAGTTATTTAAAAATGCAGTATCAGTACTTCTTATAATGGCATCTGCACATACACTTTCATAAATAATAGAATTGAATATACAATGAGATCTTGATAACCTAGAAAAATATAGAAGGTAAATGTTACCATTTTAATGCATTTAGTCTCAATGAGCAGCATTTTAAAAACTATAAATGAGTTCCATGATCAGGTATATTGAAATATATAACTATAGTTTTGTACATATAAGTAGCAGTTTTGTTTTTTTAAACTTTTCTGCCCCATTTTGTTGGTACTGTTAATTGGCATTGAGATTTTTTTTTTAAGGCCTATCAAAAGTCAGTTTAAATCTAGCTGCTGGTCAAATATTACAAGTCCAAATTGGTGGAATCTCATACCAGAAACTGTTGTGCTCAAGTCCTCCTAACTTCATTCCTAAACATTCACTCCTAGTCATAATAACTTTTAAGTGTTTCTTCCATGTATGTTTCTTTTCATATTTATTATCATGTGTATTACAACAGCCTTTACTGTAGGTTTTTTACATCTAGTCTTGAATTGCACTGAGTGATTCTCAGCAGTGCAAAGATATCTGAAATATTAATACAAATCTGATCCAGTCATTTGTTTAAACCCCCTCAGGACTTCCTAGTACCCCAAGGAGAGTATCCAGTGTCCTTAGCAGAATTTCAGGGCCCTTTATCTTGCCTCTGTTTCTTTGCTCCTCATCTACCCCAACCTCTTTAACTCTCCTCCTAGAATCTAAACCCCAATAATAAACCAAAGCCAAAGCAAATCTCTTTGCTCTTTGCCTCAGCCATAATGACCTCTCTGAACAACTCTTGAATTTACCACACACTCCAGTCTTCGCCCATTCTCTCCACCAGTTTCTAACTTAAAAGTCCCATCCTTCAATAAGCCTTTGTAGACCTTCTTATCTTTTTAAAGACTGGTTTAGATGCTCTTTCTGGTGTACCATGGCATTCCAGTACATTCATCATTTTGTTTATTTCTCAATTTCCCCCAACTAATTGGAAGTGTTTTTTAGATCATTTTATTTCCAACTTAGTGGTTCCCCCATCAAAAATATAAAACTGATTCAGTGCAATGGAATTTAGGTTTCTTATAGGGCATTTATTTTATTTGAAGTCACCAAAAAAAATGTTGCTAGCACGATGGAACGTGGGCACGATTCATATTAACAATTGCAATGGTCAAAGCTTCTTTACTTCATTCTGCAGACCTGCTCTCCCAGCACATTAGTTGCCTCACAGAAGCCATAGAGATGATTTAAAACCAAAATCAGATTTTTTACTTCTCACATCATCCATCACTGACACCTCCATCACTTTCTTCAACACAAATCCTATTTCTCTCAGCCCTACTTAAACCTCCCTAGGTATCTTGCAGTTTTGAGTATTAAATCCCACTTAGGGACCCTATACCTGCAATTCTTTTGGGCCTCAATTATTTATGTAACGCTATTTTTTTTTTGTTGTTGTTTTTAGGTCTTTTTCAAACACCAACACTTAAAGACAGCTGGCTGCCCTGGGCATCCTATCTAAAATATCAGCTCTTTGTACATGCTATCATGCTCACCTTACTCTGATATCTGTGTTTTCTTAAAAGTACTTTTCAATACCTGATAGTGATTTGCATATTTATGTAAATATTGACTTCTGTAATTACAATGTAAGTTCAGTGATGGCAAGGATTGGTCTTATAAACAGCTAAATTTCTAGTACCTAGATTAGGGCCTCACACTTAATAAATGTTTGATAAATATTTCTAAAAGGAAAGAAAAAAAGACTAAAGATTTTAAACTGTTAATATTTTTAAAAAACAGTTTTTTCAATGCTTTACACCAATTGAACAGCTGACTTCAACTGTCACACCCTCAGTAGACTTGGTCATGCAGTCATCAGTCTTTTAATTAGTTTCAAGTAACAGCTGGGTTGAATAGTGGATTTGGTAATTATGAATAATCTTGTCAGAAATATATTTTAATATATAGTGAATACATTGATTTTTCTGTTATGTTTTAAAATTTCAATAATAGTTGTGGATTACGGACACAGGATGTTTATTAAGTACTTGGACATTTTTTCTCCAATGTTTATATTTTAACAAAGCTGTCTGTCGGATATTTATTTCATAACTATTTGTTGAGAGTCAACCATTGCAGGCACTGGGGACATAGCAGGGACCCCAGCTGGGTCAATAGTGATATTTCATTCCCCCAGTCTTGGTGGTTCAAGTGTTGGCAAGTGCCTCAGTCTGGCCCAGGCAGATCTTTTGGAAGGATTTTTAAACAAGAGAGGTGATCAGGTGATCTCTTTTCTCTGTGGCTTCAGAGGTGGGAGCTTCTGGATACAGAGCCGCAGATGGCTTTTTCGCCTACTCTGTAGAGAAGCCCATCTGTGGTCAAAGATAATAAATATGACTCACAGAGAGAAATAGGATTTGTAAAAGACAAAATCCTGCAGACATTTGTTGTGTGATTTGAACTGCTCTGACTTTTGAGCTACACTTTCTGAGATTTGGACCTTCAGAACTTCCTTCAGGTCTCTGCATTACCACAATATATTTCTAGTATGTTGCTTGTTACTGATTAAGCTATTACAAATTGTATTTCTGTCTTTGCAACTAACAGTTCTACATAAAGAGTATTCATAACAAAATATTTATTTAAAAAAATGAGTGTACTTGAATCCTATGAAATTTTATGATGCTGTTAAAAAATGGAGATAAATTAGTACATGGATTTTGCCTCAATACATTAAATGAACAAATTAAAAATAGTACAGATCATGAGATACCATTAGGGCTGGAGGCTGAGGGTATTGGAGGGAAGGGGAACTTTATATATTACATTTTTTGTTTATAATAAACACTTATTTTTTAATTAAACAAATGTAGACCTATTTAAAAGTAACAAAATAAGTAGGCAAGTAAAGAGTGTTTACTAATTTAAAACAATTTAGCCTTGACTAAATACTAAGGCTGTGTCTAGACTAGTAAACCATATATGTATATTTGTTAGCTAAAATATCGTCTTCAAATTGGGAATATAATGGCAATCTCATTTTGACACTTAAGATTGCTGCAAACTTCTACCCATAGTAAGGCAACCTCAAAGAGAGAAGAAATGCTTCTAAAACCAAGTCATAATCTTTACTCAAGTTGTTTTATATATTACTGTAGTATAGAAATTTAACAGTATAAAACAGGAGGTATGTTGCCAAAACAAAAGGAAAAAAATTTCTTCCTGTAAACAGTTGAGAGAAAGAAACACAGTTCTAGGATTACACATGGATTAGTTTGTGGAGAGACCAATTTTAGTCCCATATCCTTTAAACTATATTATAGACAGAGTAAGGCTGCTAGCCCTGTGGCTCACTTGCTCTGAAGTTTCATATGCAAGAATTGGTCAGCACTTTGGATTTAGAGTCTCATGGAAATATTTGACTTTCTGGCTGTTGCAGTGAATTAACTTGACATACAAAATATGATACTTCTCATATCAAGCACTGATGGCACAAAGATATTATTTGAACCAACTCCTGATTCCACATTACCTGGATTCTTTTTTACCAAGTAAAGATAATGTACCACAGTGGGAAAGAGCAGGTCTTTTGAGTCATTCAAATCTGGGTTTTAAATGCTGGTTCTGCTACTTATAAATTTTGGGATTTAGGGAAAATTACTTAATTGCTTTATACTTGTTTTCCTAATATTAGAAGTGGGTAACTAGCATGAAACATACAGAGTTTTTGTTAAACTTAATTGTGAGGAGTTTGGCACATAATAGTCCCTCAATAACTTATCGCAATTATTATCATTATTCTATTCAACATCAAGTTCAGTTACACTGACGGAGTATTATTGAATAAAAGCCTCATGTTAAATAGTGACACAATTAGAGCAGATTCTCTTTTAATAATTTTCTATGAGCAATTAAGTTAACCTTCATCAAATAAAGTATAATTTTTATAGTTGTTTTAAGAATATAGTTTACTCAGACTATTCAAGTGCACTGTCAATTCTAGTAGGCATATGATGAATTCATTAAGATTACAGTAAAAATTAGCATAAAGCCTAAACTCTTCAGAGATGATGTCTATGATGAAATTATCTGGAACTGCAAAGCTAAAAATATGCTTTTTGGAATAGAGCTAAAATTAACTGCCCAAATTTTACCTGTAAAAATTTATTAAGAGTTTTTTCTAACGCATAATTTCTCTTACAGCTGTAATTAACCTTCAAGATTTTATAGGGCTTAAGTATTCTTTTGAGAATATAGCTTTAAGAATAAGGTTACTTAATTGATCAAATAGTTAAACAATAAAAAAAATATTTATTGGAGAATTAGGAAATTGTACCCCAGATCTCCTCACGTATTTGCTATAATGTAATATTAATTACATGGGGTATGTCACTTTTCAACAGCTTCTGAATTTGTATAGACAGCAAGGCCACCAAGTGCAACTTCCTTGTAGGTCCAGGTCAAGGTGTAGTATTAGTTTTGTGAGTGGAAGTTGCTACTAGAAGACAGGAGAACAGATGACAGGCCACTACGGGACATTAAAAGGAGCAAGGAGAGGGTCTGTCTTTCCATTGGATCATGACCACACTCAATTTTTGATTCTTTAAATTCAAATATTTCAGTAAATGTTGTCCTCCATTTTTTATAAGCTTTAGTAAGAAAATTACCGATGATCTGTAAAACATCCTAGAAGAGCTTGAAATTCAGAAATTTTATATAGCATTCAATAGTTCTATTAATTAAAAGTTCAACAAATTTATTCCATTCTGTTCCATGTCTTGCAATCCCTGGCAGATTTCCCGAAATGAACTTGCCCTTCTTCCTTTTAATAAATTGAGAAAAACATTTATGCTAGATTTTTTCAAATACTATATCAGAAAAAAAATGTACATAGACACTACTGACTATTCAGAATTCCAATATTTTAAGTATATGACACATTAATCTTTCTTAAAAGTATATTTTAAAATGAATTGCACTGTGTAAGAATTTAGGAAAATATAAGGTTGAGAATCATTTCATATGAAAATAACAATAACAACAAAACAATATTAAAATCCAGGTTCATTCGGGATTTAGGTATAAAAAATAAGAAAAAAGATAGAAGGAAATACAGTTAAAGCAAATTTGCACGATAGGAGTTGACCACACAAAAACTGTATGTATCAAGAGCCTTGGAAATGATCTTAACTTTGTATTTTCTAGTTTTATTTCTAGAATTTTATTCTAGGTGTGTTAATAATTTATACATATAAAATTGTATGTACAAAGATGTTGGTTGCAAGTGTATTTATATTAGCAAAATATAAAAACAAAACAAGACCTAGAACTCAACTCCATATCTAACAATAGAGAAATGACTAAATTTTGTTATAGATGTAAAATGGATAATATATTTCAAAGAATTTTTGGAAGATAAGAATGCTAATGATACTACATTAAATGAAAATATTATACACACAGTTCAGTTCCATTGATGAAAAATAACAAGGAAATAGAATGTTAATAATTTTTGGAGTGGTGGAATTAGGATTATTATTCTCTTCTGTGTATTTTTCTATATTTTTAATTTTGAAATGTAACATGTTAATTTCTGATTTAAATCAAAGAACATTAAAAAAATGTATAGCATATTTGATAGGAAAGTATAACTTTATGTCTAGCTTCCATAAATGTGAGGAAGATTATATTTTTGTCTTTTTGTTTCCATTCATATTCTCTTTTATCTATCAAAAACAAACCCAAACAAAAGAGCTAAGAAAGTTTTCAATAAATGTCCATTGTATGAACAATATTGTGATTAACAGGGTTTGGTCATAACAGATTTCACTGAGGGAACTGAAATATATGGCATATATTTTTCTTTCGATTCTCACATATGATTTTTTGAAAATAGTTTGACACTTTGTTGTTAATGGTAGTGCTTAGGGATAGTTCTCAAATATTTAAAAAGGCATACCAGAACCTTAGGCAGGAAAATATTCTCTGTCATGGAAATAGCACAGAGGAATTTGTATACTATACTCTTTCTCAAGAACATCCAGCTACCCTCCCGGCTAATATTATGCTCGTTCTTCCAATTTGAAGCAAGTTATAATGACAAAAATTGATAATATAAAATTATGAGAGTGTAGCACAAAATTAAAATCTTTTCTTTTTAAAATATCCTCCCATGCTCAGAAAGCTCATTTAGCCAATTGTATACACATTAACCACATTCTTCTGTTTGTAGCATAAGAATTGAGAGTACATTTATATTTAAAAGAAAGACCAATGCCATCATTTGATAGTTTAATATATGCCATAATATATGATGTAACAAAAGTGATCATGATACATAATATTACAAAAGTTTTACCAGTTAATGGTCTATGCTAAAAATAGGAGAAGACAATAAATTAGTTCCAGGTGTGTGTTTGTGTGTGTGTGTGTTTCCTACTCCCATAATACATGAGTTTCTGCTTAATCTGGTATGAGTTAATGAAGACAATGACTTCTATAAATCTGCATTTTTATTCTAAAAAAGAAATGAATTATTTGATGGGGTTGTAATCATATGGAAAGTGAGGAAAATGAATTAGAATCAGGGATGGGAATAAAATGAAAGGAGTTAAAGTGATCTGTCCATCAGGGGAATATTGCATTGTGGGGCACTTAACAATGGGGATACATTCTGAGAAATACATCATAAGGCCATTTTGGCATTGTATGAACATCGCAGAGTGTACTTACATAAACCTAAATATTACAGCCCACTACACACGTAGGCTATATGGCAGCAGTCCCCAACCTTTTCAGCTCCAGGGACTGGTTTCATGGAAGATAATTTTTCCATGGACAGGGGGTAGGGAGTGATGGTTTCAGGATGATTCAAGTGCATTACATTTATTGTGTAGTCAAACCTCTCTGCTAATGATAATCTGTATTTGCAACCGCTCCCCAGTGCCAGCATCACTGCCTCAGCTCCACCTCAGATCATCAGGCAGTAGATTCTCCTAAGGAGCCACAGCTTGGATCCCTCACATGCGCAGTTCACAGTAGGGTTCACACTCCTATGAGAATCTAATGTGGACCACTGATCTGACAGGAGGCGGAGCTCATGCTCCGTGAGTGATGAGGAGCGGCTGTAAATACAGATGAAGCTTTGTTCACTTGCTGCTCACCTCCTGCTGTGGGGCCCGATTCCTAACAGGCTACAGACTGGTACTGGTCGGCATCCTGGGGTTTGGGGACTGCAGCTATATGGTATAGCCTATTGATCCTAGGCTACAAAACTGTACATCACATTACTATACTGAATACAGTAGACAACTGTAACACAGTGGTAAGTATTTGTGTATCTAAACATATCAAAACATAGAAAAGGTTCAGTAAAAATGAATTTTGGTTAAAATATAAAAAACGATACACCTGTATAGGGCACTTACCATGAAAGAAGCTTCCAGGACTGGAAGTTGCTCTGGGTGAGTGAATGGCGAGTGAATGTGAAGGCCTATTACTGCACACTACTGTAGACTTTATAAACATTGCACACTTAGGCTACGCTAAATTCATGAAAAAATATTTTTCTTTCTTTAACAAATTAACCTTATCTTACTGTAACTTTATAAGCTTATTTTTTTTTAAATTTATGACTCTTAATAACACTTAAAATACAAACACATTATACAGCTGTATAAAAATATTTTCTTTATATCCTTATTATACAAACTTTTTTCTGTTAAATATTTTTTTTAGTTTTAAATTTTTTTGTTAAAAACTAAAACATAAACACACACATTAGCCTACGCCTACACAGGGTCAGGATCATCAACGTCACTGTCTTCCACCTCCACATCTGGTCCCATGGGAAGGTTTTTGGGGGCAATATCTCCTATGATAACAGTGCCTTCTCCTGGAATACCTTCTGAAGGACCTGCCTGAGGCTGTTTTACAGTTAACTTTTTAAAAAGTATATAAGTAGAAGGAGCACATTCTAAAATAATGATAAAAAATACAGTGTAATAAATGCTAGGCAACAGGAATTTTTCAGTTCCATTATAATCTTGTGGGACCATCATTGTATATGTAGTGTGTCATTGACTAAAACATCATTATACAGCCCATGACTGTAATATAATTCAACTGGCTTTCAAACACAGAAAATTCAAACATAACATAGTAGGAAAAAAGGCACAGGCTTGGGTCCAGTTCATACTCCATCCCCTTCTAACTGTGGATATGGGAAAAATAATAGCTACCCTAATTGAGGAGTTACCTTCTCATGTGCCACAAATATATTATTCCTAATCATCAAAACATTTGAAAGGAATTCAGTCCCTGGCATATAATAGGTACTTAATAAGTATTATTACTATTAGTTTTAAATATTTATATAGGTTAGAATAAAGTCTCATGTGACACATAATGATATCAATTTCACCTGCCAAGTCAAACATGAACAAATGTGTTTTAAACAAATGTGTTTAAAATATACTGCAGTGTTTTAAATGTTCTCCTCAGCTCTAAAAATTGTCTTTCTTGTGGAATTTTTAGGCCTTGAACAGTTCTGGTAACATTATGGCCTGTCCTCATTTAACTTTCTCCCCAGGTTGAGAGGAAATTATTACTCTTCTATCTTAACCACAAATATTTCTGTTGCCTTTGGTCATTTTATGAATTCTCCATCTTCACAATTCTCACAATAGTACAGTGGCTGTTTTGGACAACGTAGATCTCACACTTCAGCCCAAACCAGGAAAACACGATCAAGTACAAACTGATCACTAAACAATTTTCATTATTGAAGCCCCCAGATTTATTGAACTGAAAGACATCGATGTTACCAAAGACGGCCACAAAGATGATATTCATTCTAGCCACAGCATTTTGAACTACTTTTCTTTAGTTCTGAAGATTTTCTCATATGCATGGTTAATAGCAGAAATCTCCAGTTTGTCTTTTCCTATTTTATCTGTATCTTTCTAGAGAAAGGAGTTTCCATTTTGATGCCACTGCTGTGTTTCACATGGTCAAAACTGTCAGCAGGAAGGTTCCCACTGTAACTCTCATTGTCCCAGTGCTGGCTTACCTACAGTTTTGCTCACTCAGGGACACCAATTTGCTAGTCTTGCAGAAAATCTGTATATCCAGCACAAAATATAGTCTCCCTGGTCTCTAATAGGGTTGACATGACCATGATTTCTCTACGTGCTGTTGGAGAAATCTCTACAGAGTTGGCTTTTATGACATAGCTCTTTAGGTTTTACATGATGATTTACAGCCATGATTTTCTCTATGAATTTTTGCTTGCTCATGAGTAGTTCATAGCAAAGTTTAAATATGCTTGCCTATGAAGTATTTAAAGTCATGTACAGTGATATTTCTCAGGTTTTCCTCCCACGTGACTTTTTTCCAATGTTCTTCATATTTTTGGTGTGCTTGTTCATGTCAGATTTTCCAGACTCTTTTGGGCGTCCTTTTCACTATCGTAGTCATGGGCTATCAAAACCAGTTTGAAAAAGAGGTCAGCCAATATAAAACACAGCATTGCTACTTCTGTAAAGTAAATCTAGTGCTGTAGATAAAGCTCTGGTCGAATCAATACATACTTTCCCAATAAATAACTTATACCTGCCTTACCAATGAGAAAATTGAGGTGTAGAAAGGTTAACAAATGAGGCTAAACTTAATCAAAAAGAATGAGTAGCACCATGATCAATTGCCAGGTCTTTCTGACTTTATAGGCTCTTCCCAGTTAACAACAGTCATCAGCAACTATAGGACATTCTTGCTTTCTCATACCCGATCCTGCGTCTGGGGCAGATGCTAACTGATCATAGCACTCTTTCCAGGTGAGTCTGAACTTAACCTTTCAGTCTTTCTCAGAAGAAGTTGGTACACAGACACTAGCAATTGACTAGAGTTGGCACTCAAACAGAATGCTGTTTTTATCACACAATTAGAATGCACTCCCTCCCTAATTGTTGACTTATATGCAGAATGGAAGCATTGGACTAGAAATTCTCTGACATCTTTGCCCCACTAAAATTTTATGAATATAACTAATATCATCAAAAATATATGATTTAAGAATTCCTGAGTATTTTCCATAGAAAACATGTTTGAATTACAGTACATTTACAATATGAAAGTAGTGTCACCCATGAACTTACATTCATTTTGTAACCTTCAAATATTTTTCCCCAGGATGGAAATTTCTCATGCTTGATCACAGCTCAGAGATAATTATGTCCGGGAAAATACACGCACCCCATCTATATTCAGCTACAAGTTCTCTCCTATATGTGAAGAAATAGGAAAAAAAATGGAGGAGCCACACACAGTTGAAATAGTCCATGTGTCTGGTCTTCATATTCTCCTGAGAATAACCATTTGAAATATGTTTTACAAATTGCATTTTTAATGGAATGTGTGTAGTATGAGGTCAGAAGAAA
Organism: Indri indri; assembly: GCA_004363605.1. Lineage (NCBI taxonomy): Eukaryota > Metazoa > Chordata > Mammalia > Primates > Indriidae > Indri > Indri indri. The sequence goes on along the minus strand of RJWJ010006506.1, from coordinate 350 downwards.
TTCTTTGGTTATTTCTTTGAAGTCTAATGTTTTAAAAATAATGCCAATACTGATTTAGGAATCTTTCAAAATTACATAACTGTGGTTTAGTTTTGCTTTTTAACCTAGAGGTATAATCTTTTTCCCTTTAGAAAGACACTAGCAAAAAAGCCCTGCTCTGAAGAATCTCTTCCTTTCTCACTCCCTGCCCTTTTGGCCAAAGTATGCTCACATCTGCCCAGAACTAAGGAAGTCCCAGCCGCCACATGCAGTCTTTGTGCTTTCAGCCTGCAGCCCAGGAAATTACTACCTGTGTGGGCAGATCCTTGGCGAGTAACTACTAGGTTCCACAAAACTGAGGACTCAGCAAA
>RJWJ010006505.1:0-62276 GCA_004363605.1 Indri indri | reverse complement strand
TCACGAGCTCCAGAAATCTTTCTGCTGAGGTAAACCAGAATCTGGGGAGGAAGCAGTCATGAAATGTGCTTGTTTGTCACCAGAAGAAGGGTATCACCAGCTCAGTTAGGCAAACAAGGAAATGGAGATGGGTTCAGAGTGCTACAGGCATCCTAGGGCAAACCAAATATTAATACTATTGACTTAGTGATATATACTGGAAGTAAAGGGAATAGCAATCCTATTAGGTGTTTTGTTTGGAACTTTCCCTTACTGAACTAGAATACAGAGTGAAAACCTAGTTTTGTGTGACAGAATGAACTCTCTTAGGCATTTGGGTCTATGTGAAGGTGGCACACTGGGGCACAAGTAAACCTGGCTATGACAGCAGCCTGAAAAATGTGTGGAATCTAGTGGAAAAGAAGAACCTGCCACCTGCCTGGCATTTCCTGATGTGGCCCCAAATAGCTATCCATCTCATGCCCTTGGACATGCCCTTCCATACATGTAAGTTAAATATATGTAAATAAATAAAATCCCGTTGTAAAGTCAACGTAGGCATAATTAGATATAAGCATGCATATAATACACAGAGTTTATACCATACAGAATGTTCTGTCTCTAAAACTGTAGTAAGAATCTTTAGTCAGGAATGCTTTAGAGAAACATTCCCATTGAGGGTCCAGTATATTCCCTGTTAAAGAACATTGCTTAGTTCTGTCGACTCATTTCTGTGAGTCTCCTGGTATACTTGACCCAGGCTGGTCTGCCTGGGATGTTGCATCTTTGTATCAGGGCCTTTATTATTTATAGATTTTGCATCTGTTGTACTTCAAGTTTACTTGAAGTACTGTTTTCTAATTTGATTTCTAACGTGGCTTTGCTTTCTCAAATCTACCCTGCAAAAGTTGCTGCTATGAGGCCACTTATTACTCCAAAATGCATTTTCTCTCCTGTGAGTGCTCTTTGCATATCTGCTTTTTCTGTCCTGTCATAATTCCATTTTTGCTGGCTCTGTTCTCTTCTACAATCATGTTAATTCTGGTAATGCTCAGAGCAGGATTTTGACATAAGGAGTTATTTTTTAATAGCCACTAGGCTGAAAAAGCAATTTCTCAAAAATGAAACAATCCCAACAAGGACTCAAGCGTGTAACTGCAGCACCACGCCACGTCATACCAGCATCACATGGGCTTCATGGGCATTAAAAGTCTCTGCATAGGAAAATGGAGACAGCTTTGATGACACCAGCAGACATAGCTCGGGTTGAACCTTGATACCAAAATATTATTTTTCGAAAGCTCAGATTAATGGCACTCATTTTCAAAATGTTTACCTTCTTCTTTAAAGCAACATGATATTTTAGAGTAAAGTTTAAAGTAAAACTATTTCTAGGAACAAAATAGCTTACTGCTACTTAACTGTTATAATCTCCCACAAGCTAAATATTTACTTTTGTACAGTTCTCATTATCTTTGTTTCACTTCCAGTCCCTGGATACTGAGATGCCCTTCACAGCTCTAGGCACATGTGCTGCATTCTACTCTGATCACTTTTAAGATGGGGTTGCCATATAAAATACAGAATGGCCAGTTAAATTTGACTTTCACACTAACAATGAATAATTTTTTTGGTATAAATATGTCCCATACTTTAGAATAAGTATGCATGAGGAGTACTTTACTAAAAAAGTATTTATTGTTAAATTTAACAAAAGAAGTATAAAACTTAAATTCTGAAACTGCAAAACATTGCTGAAATAAATTAAAGAAGATCTAAATAAATGGAAAGACATCCCCGCTCATGAGTCAGAAGATTTAATATGATTAAGACAGCTATCTATACTCTCCAAACTGATCTATAGGTTCGATACAATATATATCAGAATACCAGCTGGTTCTTTGTAGAAATTGAAAAGTTGATCCTAAAATGCATATGGGAACTCAAGGAAACCAGAGTAGCCAACACAATCTTGGAAAAAAAGAACAAACTAGAAGACTCAGTCCCCAATGTCAAAACTTACTACAAAACAACAGTAGTCAAGGCAATATGGTATTAGCATAAGGATAGACATATAGATTAATGGAAAAGAAGTAAATTCATGTATCTATGTCAACTAATTTTCAACAAGACTACAAAAATAATTCAATGTATAATCTTTTCAGCAAATGGTGCAGAGACAACAGGATAGCCACATGTAAAAGAATCAAGTTGGATTCTTAACTCACATCATATATAAAAATTAACTCAAAATGGACCAAAGACTTAAATGTTAAGAACCAAAACAAGTCTCCTCTTCCCCCCAATAAAAAAAGCCAAAATTATAAAACTCTTACAAAAACATGTAGATAAATCTTTGTGACCTTGAATTTGTCAATGGATTCTTAGATATGACACCAAAAGCACAATCAACAACAAAAAGACAAATTAGACTTCATAAAAATTAGAAAGTTTTTTGCTACAAAGGAAACCATTAAGAAAGTGAAAAGGCAATCCATAAAATAGGAGAAAATATTTGCAAATCATGTATCTGACAAGGGACATGTGTCTAGAATATATAAAGAACTCTTACAACCCCAAAATAAAAAGACAAACCAATTAAAAAAAAATGGCCAAAGGGTCTGAATAGACATGTCTCCAAAGAAGAGAATAAAATGGCTAATAAGCATGTGAAAATATGCTCAACATCATTAGTCATCAGGAAAATGCAAATGAAAACACCAGTGAAACAGTACCTCACACCTGCTAGGGTAGCTATGATTTAAAAAGTCAGACAGTAACAAGTGTTGGTGAGATTTGCATTATACATGCTGATGGGAATGTAAAATGGTGCAGCCACTTTAGAAAACAGTTTGGTAATTCCTTAAAACGTTAAAAGTAGAATTACCATATGAAATGAAAATATATGTGTTTGCAAAATCTTGTACAGAAATGTTCACAGCGCCATTATTTATAACAGCTGAAAGTTTAAACAGCCCAAATATTCATCAGCTGATGAAGAGATGAACAAAATTTGGTATATCCACATAATAGAATATTACTCAGCCATAAAAATAAATGAAGTACTGATACATGCTCCAATATAGATGAACCTCAAAAACATTATGCTAAAAGAAGTCAATCATATTAATAAAAGAACACAGAGTATATGATTCCATTTATATGAATGTCCAGAAAAGGCAAATCTATAGACAGAAAGTAGATTAGTGGTTGCCTAGGGCTGGGTGGGAAGTTGAGGTGGATGTGTGAATGACAGCTAAAGCATAAAGGTTTTCTGTCTGAAGTGATGAAAGTGTTTTAAACTTGACTGTGGTGGCAGGTGCACCCATCTGTGAGTATACTAAATACTATTCAGTTGTACACTCTAAGTGGATGAATTGTGGTGTGTGAATTACAGATCTATAAAGCAGTTACAAAACATACTGCTGCATGTTAATATCACATGGACAGATTTAAAAAATCCAGATGCCTGCCAGCTCACACTTGTAATCCCAGCACTTGGGAGGCCAAGGGAGGAGGATCACTTGAGCTCAAGAGTTCAAGAACAGCCTGGGCAACATAGTGAGACTCCCATCTCTACCAAAAAAAAAAAAAAAAAAATTAAAAAATCCAGATGCCCAGACCACATCCTAAGCCAATTAAATTAGAAGCTCTGGAGGTGGGCCCTAAAATCAGTGAATTTTAAATCTTTCCATGTGATTCCAGTGTACTTATTAAAATATAATGTTCATACAAATCACCCAGGAATTATTAAAGTGCAGATTCTGATTCATGAAAATTAGAAAATTAGTGGGGCCAAACATCCTGTATTTCTAGCACCTTCCAAGTTGAAGCGAAGCTGTTGGTCCATACTATTCTTTGAATATCCAACCTTTACAGCACTGAAGGATAATAGGGTAGGGTAGCAGATGTGATATAAGTTACGGAGGCTCACACTTAGTAACTCTGCTATACCCACCTGAGGCCTGCTGCTTTAAAAGAGGATGAAAAGTGTTTTAATTTATATAGGAAGGACAGTAGGACACATTTACTTTCTTATCCCAAGGCTAAGTTAATTTTCCATCTTTGATAAAATATAGTCCAAAGGGTATTAATTTTTTACCTTTGCAGAACATCACATAGTACTCCATATAGCAATCAAGTTAACCAGACTTGGTGAGCAGAAAATGGTAAGTTCTCTGGATGTCCTGTTAAGAGACATATGTGTCAGAGGGTATGAGAAAAACCCTACCAAGATCCTGGGGTTTTCCCCATCTGTAAAGTGTTTAGGGATCCAATAGTCTGGAGCATGCTAGGACATCCCCGCTAAGAAAATGGACAAATTACTGCATCTACATTGAGAAAGAGGAGCAGCCTCATTAAGCCCCCTCTAATAGCCTATCACTAGCAGTACTGTGCCATCTCCTTGGAGGCCTGGGTTCCAGCTTTGTGGGTTACCCTCTTCAAGCTTCTAAGTTTTGAAAACCCCATCTTTCTTTTCTTCCTCCAGCCCCAGCTGCTTCCTACAGATACAATCACTATGTTACATCGGTGTTCCCATTCTGCCTTTCCAGTCCTCCAATGACTGTTCAGCCAATCTTTATATTAAATGCTCTGTTAAATAACCACTATGGTTGGTTCCTTCTTTTCTCTCTTCCTGTTAGTCAGGATTCAACCAGAGGAACAGAATTCGTAGGAGATTTTATTGCAAGGAATCAGAGATATATTGCTAGAAATTGGCTTATGTGATTGTGGGGACTGGCAAGGCAAGCCTGAAATCTGTAGGGCAAGCCACCAGGAACAACAGACTGGAACTCTCTGGCATGAGCCGAAGCTCCAATCTGAATGCTGAATTTCTTTTCTTCAGGGAAACCTTAGTTCTGCCCTTAAATCCTTTGAACTGGTTGAATCAGGCCCACTCAGATTATCTAGGATAATCTCTCTTACTGAAAGTCAGCTGATTATGAACTTTGATCACATCTACAAAATACCTTCACAGCAATGCCCAGATGAGTGATTGAATAACCAGAAACTATAGCCTAGCCATGTTACACATAAAACTGACAACCACAGCCTACCTCTGGGTTCCCCTAAAGCAGTGGTGGACAGTTCCCACACAGACTGAGAGTGTCTCACTTCAGGTGTCAAAGTGTCTCTGTTGCTATTCCTGGGGGCTTTCAAAGGCCACGAGAGTTTGTGTTTCACATGATACTTCTGAAGAGGGATTGCGCCCTGTTGTCCATAGTGGTAGCCTGCTTACTGATGCACTTTCTCTATTGACACTCCTCTCTTCCTTGTCTCACTTTCCCCACTCCCCTACTTGGGCTTTCTGAGGTCACTCCCAAATAAATTACCTGCACCCAATTCCATTCTTCAGGGTCTACTTTTGGAAAAACACCAACTATGACAGGTAATCATCATTTCCAGCTCCATTCCATGCCTTCCTTCCCTTCACACCAGCCAAAACGATCTCTTAACAATGTAATCGTATCAGGTCACTGCCCTACTTAAAATCTCCCATGGTTTCTTAACAATTAGAATAAAATTCAAACTCCTTAATGAGGCTAAAAAATCCTACCTGGGCTGCCCTGGCCCATGTCTCCAATGTCATTCCCCATTATTGTCTCTTCTCTCACTTTCAGCTACCCTGGCCTTCTACTTATTCCTTAGGCACACCAAGGTCATCCCTGTCTCATGGCCTCTGTCCTTGCTATTCTGTCCGCAGCATTTCCACCCACGTTTTTACATGGCTGGCTCCTTCTCAACATTCAGATCTCTCTGAGATGCCACTTCCTCAGAGAGACTCTCCTCAACCACCCTAACTAACATAACACCCTGTCTTCCAGGACTTGAAAACCCTGTACTGTTCCACACTACCAACATGTTTCTTTTAGGACTTTACACCATCTGAAATTATCTTCTGCTTTTCCATGCTCATTGTTGGTCTCCTTTAACTCTGTGGTGTCTGTTTTGACCACCACCTTATCACATAGAATAGTGCCTGGGACATTGTAGACCCATGCTAAATATTTGATAAATAAAAAGACAATTATAAAGATGAACCTAGTTTAAAAACTTGAGCTCGCTTTAGACCACACCTGTGAGTCATAGTAGGGATGACTAAGGTAGAGTAAACACGAACCTTATGAGCATTGGAAGCAGGGGTCAAGATGTGGAGGGGTCAAGGTGTTAGAAGAACTGCCCATACAGATGATGAAATGAACCTAGTCAAGAGTCAAAACCAAACAGATGGAAAATCTTTGTGGTTTAGGTGGGAGTGACCATAGGGTTGATAGATGACAGGTAGAGTGATGAAATATAAAATTAGAGCATTAGATTTTTTAAAAAAAATGGCTCCCCCAAATCCCTCCAGATAACATTCATTGAGTTGTTGACTCCAATGGCAATTCAATAATCTCATTGTTCATTGTAGGTTTCCTTAGCAAGTTTCCCTTAATAGTCTATTTCAAGCATAGAATAGAGCCTCACACATAGTATGTACTCAATAAATATTTGCACAGCATGTTTGTTAATTTTATGTGTTAAGTTGACTGGGTTAAGGGATGCTAAGATAGCTGGTAAAACATTATTTCTGGGTGTGTCTATGAGGGTGTTTCTGGAAGAGGTCAGCATTTGAATCTGTAAACAGACTAAAAAGGCCTGCTCTCACCGATGTGGGGGACAGGCATCATCCAGTCGCCTGACTGCCTGGATAGAACAGAAAGGCAGAGGAAACGCAAATTCTTGCTCTCTGTCCTTGAGCTGGGACATCCATTTTCTCCTGCCCTCAGACATTGGAGCTCTTGGTTCTCTGGACATTGGACTCCAGGACTTACACGAGTACCCCCTACCCCTACTTTCTGCCCTGTTCTCAGGACTTTGGCCTCCAGTTGAGTTACACCACTGGCTTTTCTCATTCTCCAGCTTGCAGACAGCATATGGTGGGATTTCTTGGTCTTCATAAACAAATGAGCCAATTCTCATAATAAATTTCTTATATATACCTTTATATATCCTATTGGTTCTGTTTCTCCAGAGAACCCGGACTAGTATGTGTAATAAAAGAAACTAAGTTTTAGAGTAATTGCATAACTGGCCCAAAGATACCCAGTAAAATACTTACAACGCTGGTATTTGACTTCAGGGTTCTCTTAATTATTAAACCATACCGCCTTTGTCTAAAGACTGATTTAGCCAATAGAGTTATATTTTCTTTCAGAGTTGTATTTGTATATGTCTAAAAAATTCTCCAAATACTTTGAGGACAAGATCTGAAAATGAAACAGATCATTGGAATTTTTGGAAATGGAATGGAGAAGGTCAGGAAAGATCGATGAAGCATTTAAACCTGGGCTGCAGTTAATGTCATTTGTAGCCTGATAGTAGGACTGAATAAGAAGGAACTTACAGGCTGCTTTTGTTAGGCTCACTCCCTCAACCTCTCAGGGAGGTGGCAGTCGGGGCTAACTCAGTAAGCTCTAAGCACCTGGGAGGTCTAGTCCATTCTTTCTACTCATTATTCAGACCTTATCCGTGTCATTTAATCTTTCAGTTCACTGCTCTATAAAACATGAGAAAATAGGGGCTGCTCTGGTGTGCTATAAGCAGATACTCTGCAATCATACTTGGAAGTGCTTGTAGCTCTTTGGGGAAGGGTGGACTATTCGATGGTATTATATCTGCCTTCCGTAGGCTCACCTGGTCAGTATCTGTGATGTGTCCCTGGCATGCTCTGATGAATGAATCTTCTGAAGAGGTGAAGGAAAAGCAGCATGGTCTGTGGAGAAAACATCTGCTATACACCACCCCAGATCATCCAAGGACCAGACTTTTTCCTGGCCTCGATTCCTTGCTATCGGGTAGAAGAGATATATTTACCAGAGAAGATTCAGAGCATCTGGGTCTGGTGCATGCTATCTGGAATTGCCAAGCCCATGGCAGTGGTGCTGAAGCTATTTCTGCCCTTGGGCACAGGCTTTATATTTTATGGGCCCTTACAGTTTTCAGAGCACTTTCATTTACTGACTCATGTATTCCTAACTGCAAGTCCTAGCTTCAGTTCCCACATCAGTAAAATCACAAGAGTGGGCTGTAATGGATGTTCCATTAATATTATTTCTCTTTGATTTCTCCAAATTTCTATTCCTCACTACAAATCTCTGGAAAGATCGAGCAAGGCAAAAAAAAAAAAAAAACTATTTAATCTTCCTTGAGGTTTACTGGCTTCAGCACCAACTGGGAATGGTGTAAATTAGTGGATCATTGGCATATGTCTCTCTGCTTTGAGTCATGCACTATGCTTACCTAGAGGCGAGTTTCCCATAGGAGGCTGTTAATGGTCTATTGTGTGATTATTTCAGCATAAGAGCAAAGAACTTTTTGAGGCCCTCAAACACACTGGGCACCTTCAAACAAAAGGAATGAGTAACTAAGATAAAAATTATGTTGTAGTGGTTTGCTTCTGTACTGGGGCTCTCAATCATGGCAAATATATAAACCCAGGTGGGGTTCCCAGTAAATAATTTCTCTCTCTGGCCTACGTGATGAGAGAAACACTCAGGTTGAGTGATTTTCCTTTCTCTCTGGACTCTCAGTGCTCATGTACCTCCCACTTTGGATGGTAAGGCTGCATTTGTGCTGAAAGACATTTTTGCTTCAATAAATAAAAAATGGTAAGGATAAATTTACATTTGTTTTGATTTTCCCTAATGAAAAATGAATATTTGGCTCCCCGTTGTACTGCCATTATTCAGGCAGATCTTTTATTCGATGTGCATCAATGTCTTTATGATGCCATGAAGACCCGCAGACTAGCAGAAACAAAATGAGTATTTATTGTTTTTGGTTTTCTGTGCAGCATCATTTCAGAGTTTTTATAATGACCATTTTCTATTTGTAACACATTTTACGTAGAAAGCATCCTTCGTTGTAGTTCTGTCTGACCTATAAAGGTGTTGAAGAGAATGTTTCTCCCTTCTGTATCTCTTTTGACTTCTAATAAAAGGCCAATTATCTCAGTAATATGTACATGAGATATATACATATTATTTGAGATTATATTTCCAGAAAAATAAAATCTGTTGAAACAAATCCCACTGCTTACAACAATAGAAAGAAGAATTGAGGTTAGCTTAAGTGAACAAAAACTAACATGGCTTAATGAAAATTCAGGTTCTTGAATATGATGGGCTTCTCTTCTAGGTGCTAAAAACCTGTCATGATTTCCCTTTTTATTAACAGCATTTGGCAGCCATTAGACAATTCTTGTAACAGAACTCAATGTGAATGAGAAAACAAAAGCCTTTAGAGTTTTTGCAAGCACAGGAAGGTAGTGTACAGCTCCTGGAAAGCAGAGTTATCACACAAATAATCAACTCATGCAAGGAACAGGGAAAAAAGCGACACAAATATCTACCTGGGAAAATAAGAATTCGGCGACTCAGCCTGCCAATCAAGAACTTCCTATTTTGGGTATCTAGGGAATGCATTACAATATAAAGTTTCTTGTGAATGAAGAAGGGTTATGAAAAAGAATCCCAGAAAATAGTGTCTTTATTTTCAAAGACTTTAAAAAAGTGCTTCTTCTTCTTTTGTTGTTTCTCATAAATCACCAGTGTTTGCTTACTGAGTTATCTGGTCCAATTCTAAACCAGCACTTTTGTCTATTGTCTAGAAAAAGAATAGCCAAATATCATAAGAAAAAAAGCATTTAATTTTGACTTTCCATAATCTTTCAAATGAGAGTTTGACCTGACATTTAGTTCCATTATAACAGATTTAATTGTATTTTATATTTTATTTAAAAAATTGAGATTTTATAAATACCAAGAGAAAATTTAGAAATCCACTTCTTATTGTACCACTCTAATATAAAAACAGCTTTTATTTCTTTGGTTCTTCTCCAAGCTTCATGAATTGGCCTAATGAATCTCACAAGCTCAGGAAGCCTTAGAGGAAGAGCATAGGGGTAGCAACTTTTCCATCCCATTTTTGCATAACTTGAAAAATATGCTCAGCATTGTGCTAAGCTCAGCATGAATTATGAAAAAAGTTAGAAGATCCCCATCTTTAGGAAAATTACACACTTTTAGAATGGATAAGAATTACTATATTATGAAATACTATATCATATTTAAGATATACAATGTGATTTGGTATACATACACATATGTATACATTGTGAAATGATTACCATAATCAAGCTAATTAACACACCCATCACCTCACATAGTTACCCATTTTGTGTATGTGGTGAGGACACTTAGGATCTACTCTCTTACCAAACTTAAATTATACTATACATTAACTGTGGGCATCATGTCGTACATTAGATCCCTAGAACATATTGATCTTATAAGTGAAAGTTTGTACCCTTTGAGCAACATTTCCCCATATCCTTCACCCCCAGCCTCTGGCAACCACCATTCTACTCTCTGCTTTTATGAGTTTAACTTTTTTAGATTGCACATAAAATTGAGATCACGCAGTATTTGTATTTCTGTGCCTGGCTTATTTCACTTAGCATAATGTTCTCCAGGTTCATTTATGTTGTCACAAATGGAAGAATTGCCTTCTTTATTATGGCTGAATAATATTGTGTGTTATGTATACACACACACACACATACTACGTTTTCTTTATCCATTCACCCATTAATGGGCATGTCTTGGCTATTGTGAATAGTGCTGCAATGAACACGGGAGTGCAGATACCTATTTCCTTTGCTATGTATCCAAAAGTGGGATATATAGCCAGTTGTCATGGTATATCATAGATGCTGGATCTTATGGTAGTTTTATTTTTAATTTTTTAAGGAACTTCCATAATATTTTCTATAGTGGCTATACCAACTATCATGAAAAATTAGAGGCTCAATCTACACAGTGGTGTTGATGCTCAACTGCATAAACCCTCACCTGCCTCTGAGTTCACCGGTGGCTGCAGAGGGCAGTTCCCCCCATGTAGGCAGCTTCACCCTTAGTGGGTTTCTCTCTTCTTCCCTACTGGCTCTCTCTGACCCGTGGCAGCTGGCTAAATCTGTGTGCAGGGAAGCTCCAAAAGTGCTGGGATTTACACTGCCAGGGTTGACCTTTAACCTCAGTCTCCCTACCCCTCAGAGGCCCCACTGGGACTGGGCTCTGTTGCCTTCAGTGGTAACCTGCTCTTTAATGCGCGCTTTATTGGCTTTGCACTTCCCAGTCTTGCTTTACCCTCTCCCGCACATGTGCTTCCTAAGAATGCACCCTCCACTCAAGTCTTTGTCTTGGGGTTTGCTTCGGGGAGAACCCAAACAAAACGCATCAGGCACAGTACAGTCAAATGCGAAGATGTGTAAAAACAAAATTTTTCCTTTACTAGCTCACAACTTTTCCCTTCCCTCCAGGTCTGCCACCCCTTCCCGATTCCCTGGTGATGGAACAAGGCATAATACCCATGCAGTCAGCACAGGCCCCCACTTGCCTAACTTCTTGCTGGTTGCCCTTGACCACTTGAGAGACTGGCTGAGAATGAAGTTGCTGTGGCAGACAGCCCCTCCATATGCCTTCTCCTTTTCATTGCCAATTTAAGTTTGGCCTTTCTAGCTCAGGCAGTGACAAGTCTAAACACTTCTATTCTTCCTAGATCTTGGCAGGAGCCCAGCAATCTGCTATCTTTCTCTTTTTTTACCCATCTTTTTTTTTTTTTCAGATTTATTCATTTTCTCCACCAACTATCTGTCATGCATTTGATATGTCTGGGGTATATTAGGTCCGGGGGTGCCCCAGTACACATGACGTCATGGTTCATGCCCTCCTATTGCTTAGAGCCCAGGGTATTACTTTTGCAGGCATCATCTCTGGTATGGGAAAGTCATGAAATGTATAGCACGCAGTGGAGGCACCCAGGGGGCCATGGCACTAAGCCAGACTTGGGCAGGTCAAAGAAAGCCTCTTAGCAGAGAAGTTAGCCTCTGTGGAAGCCAAAGGCAAGGGATACGTAAGAGCCAAATTGAGTATTACTCCAAAGAAGATTGGCATCTGGGAGCGATTCCACTCAAGAGTTTAGGAAAGACCAGTCTATAAAGCGCCTTGTAAAACCTTATTAGAGCTTTCACCTAAAAACAAAGTCTCTTAAAGGAATTTAAGCTGGAGGAGACATGACTAGATTTGCATTTAAACATTACCTCTGACTGCAATGAATGGATTTGGGAGGGACCAACTTGGGAGTTAGACTAGCTAATCCAGATGAGGTGACAGTGAACAAGGTGAACCAGGAAGTAGCACTGGGAGGGAAAATAGTGAAAGCAAGTGGGAGACATTTAGGTAGTGGAATCGATAGACTTGGGGCTAATGAGATGGAGAGAGTGAGAGACAGACGGGAATCAAAAAGGATAATTATTTTCCACTTTGGCAATTGGTGGATGGTGGGGCTGTTTTCTAACATTGGGGAACAGCTGCAGGAGCCCTGTGGGGCGATTGCTGGGGGCTGGCAGGGAGAGCTGCGATGCCACCATCCTGGATAGGCTGTGCTGCGGGGTCTGAGGTGCATGTGGGAAAAGCTAGTGGAGATGTCTGATCCTCAGGTATGTGTTTGGAGTTCAGGAGAGAGAGCTGTGCTATAGGTGAGCACGTAGATGGCAGTGACACCATGGGGATTACCTGAGCGTTGGGTAGAACGAGATGGGAGCACAAGCCAGAGCCTAAAGAAATGAAATGGAGACAGGGGAGCCCACATGATGGCAAAAGGTGACCAGCGATCTAGAAGGCAAGGAAGCTTCAGAGATGTCTAGTGAGATAAAGACTGAATGTGTCCTTTTGAAAGTGTCTGACAAAATAATCATTTTTTTCACAGACGTCATTGCTCTCTTTAACTTCCATGATCTGATGTGATACTCGAGCATTTTCAGTTGCCTGCCACCCTCTGTAGCAGGGGTGAAGAGAATCCCTCATTTCTCCTCATCTCATGTCCACATTCCACGTGATTTTTGCAGAATGCTGCACTATGTAAACTGCTACAGCAAAAGAGGCAATTATTGCATTGACTTTTCTAAAAATCCCTCCAAGTAAATTTTATTGCCTCTTTGCAGATGAGCATATTGCCTTTGAGAAAATGCAATAGAAAAGAAACTTGCCATAGAAACCAGCAGCAAGATTTCTTTTGTCTGAGACTTAAGTTTTTCATTTCATTCGCTCTCTCCTCCACCTTGTTTATTCATTTCACAAACATTACTGACATCTCTTACATGCCAGGCACTGTTCCAGGCTCTGGGGATACACTTTACAAAATACAGTAAAGTCCCTGCCCCGTGGAGCTTACATTCTAGTAGGGGGAGACAGAGAAACACATAATACATAATATCATAGGGTTCAAAATAGCTTAGAGATATCCTGTCTAAAATCTGCCTACCACATATCCTCATTTTTGGACAATGATGAAGAGAGAGGCTAACAACAGACTACAGCAATTTTGCTAGTCCCAGTTCTACCATCTATATTGAGTGGATTTAAGTGAGTCCTTCATCCAATCTGAGCCTCAGTTTCCTTATCTATAAAATGGGGAGGGGTTGTATTAAATGACTTATTAAGGGAAAGGGTCCTTTCAGGCTTTTATTTTTCACAGTTTTATGGGAACATCTTGCACAAAATCTAGAGCCAGTTTGTTAACTTTTTTAAGGTTTAAAAAATATTTTAAAATAAAATATAAGAAATTCTTAGGTATTCCACGCACACTCAATACCTCACATGCCAATCTAAACTTCTTTTATAAATAGCAATTGTCTTATTTACAATTGCTACAGAATGAAGTCATTTTACCATCTTTAGCCATATAAGAAGTTATTTACTCACAAAAAATATTCATTTCCATTGCTGTTTCCCAAATCCCACCTCATTTGTGAAATGTTCCCTAGCTGTGAAATCCTCTCCTGAATGTGACACCATTTCTCTCTTTTACTAACCCATATCACTGATTTTGTGCTCTTGTTTAACCTTTCTGATTGGAGTATTAGCTCCAGGAAAGGAAAGGAGTGCTGGCTTCTTTGAAGAACCCAATGAGAGTCTGTCTGGCTAATCCACATATATGTGTAACGATTGCACCTGCACCATGTTTTATGGGCACAGGCCTTTTGGAACCCACATTAGCTCTTCAGGTTGTGCGAGTACTTCTGCTTAGTAACATTAGAACTTTGGTCTACTAAAGGGTACGCTAACATCTGAAGAGGAAAAACATGTTTTCAGAACAATTCACAGACTAGGACAATGTGAATTAGTAAGTATCCTAACTTCCTCGGATGCTTTGGTGGAATGTTAATGTGTATTTAATAATGCAAGCAAAGTAGTACATTTTACAATCAATTTTTCTTAAAGAAGATAACGTAGCAGGAGAGCTGAATGTCAAACAAGGTTAGACTCATGCTTATTAACTTGGTACGAGTTGTGAAGCTTCTGATTCTCTTAAAAGACAAATTATATTCACTCGTTTGATTTTGAAACGTAGACACTGAAATTTCAATCAATCCAGCAGCTGAGGATGATAGGAAATTTTTCAGGACTAGAAGGAATCTTCTTTTCTTATCTGGATCAGATCCCCACTGACCCCTTGGAGGTTTCTGAGGTTGCATGCTTTGAGTGTTATCTGGTTGCTGTGTAATCAAATATCCTGTGCATGCTTTCAAATTTGATCAGGTGGGTCTAATCACAAGGACACATCTTGTCAGCGCCTTTGGGAGCAAAGTGAAATAAATCTCTGCCTTAATATTGTAACTTAATTCCTTCCTGTTGCTTTGTGGTGTCAAGATACAGTGTCAATGTTATCAGAAGTGCCTAACACAGGCTGCTGTGTAGACTAAGGTCTGTCCTACCAGTACAGTGACTGAAAAGGAATAACAACTAAGTTCTTGGTTGGGTGAACACTACTGTAGGATCAGATGGGCAGGGGCATTCCATGTAACCTTGAAGAATCACAATAGCTTCTAGTAATAAACGGTAGCTCGAACAATGCCTGTATGGACTACAAGATGAGGGCAGGTCCAGCAGACATTGGCTGCATAAATGAAAATCAGAGAAGAATAAGGAGGTTCAGGCAACTTTTGGCAACCTGGGTCACAGTTCCAGGTAAATTGTTGTCACACAGGAAATGGATTTTGGCATACTTCATGCAATTTGAGTATTGTTTTAAGTTGTCGAGTACATGCTACCAATAAGACTGCAGCCCCTCTTTCATGAGGTTAGGCAGAAGGATTTATAAAGCCTTGCTGATGTTCAGTGTCCTTGGTATGACTGCAGTCCTTCCCAGTCATTCCAAAGGGTCCATGGGTTGCATATGAGAGTGCATCAGGCCTGGCTTTTGCTGTGATGTCCCCAGGAAGTCACTGTGTGCAGTGTGGTCTTCAGGGCGGAAGTCTTTGAGCTGCAAATGAGTATAGCTCTTAAGTCCAAACCTCCATGGGCACTATGCTTTCTTTGGTCCCGACAGAAGGCAGTAGGCTTTCTTCAGACAAGAAATAGAGGGGGAATTGTACCAAGAACCCACGGATCTTCCTCAGTTCCTCCTCAGCTCTAATTGGATCTTCCTTAGCTAATATGGGCTTACTTATAAAGTCTCTCAGCTGAATTAAATTGTGTACTTCATCATTTGGAAGGCAGCGGAACACCTGATTAGAACATAAATAGAAAATCAAGTGATAAATTTAAAGGAAACTTCCAAAGGCCCTTAATGAAAACCAGTTATTCCAACAGACAAGACTTTTGTTTTATGAAACACATATTAGTTTTATGTTACAGCACAGACCCGATTGAAGAATTGGTTATCTTATATACTACAAATAGGTAGGTCTGCTTCCATTAAAAAAATCATAGCTAGAACCTAATATCTGATCTATAGAAGTCATTAACTTCAGGATAAAGTCCAGCTAGTGATAAGGAATTTCACTGACGTTACCCCACATTAAGGTTAATTTTTGGGGGTAATAATCACCCCTAATTTTTACTGGAAGTTCTGGTCTAAGAAGAAAATTGCATATTATATTTTCCCTAACTTATTTTGAAGGATGTTCATATCTATACCTTTACTTAGAGTCATCAGTTGTTAATATATAACACAATTTCCTGATTGAAAATGAGTTTTAGACATCATAACACTTGATCCTTGAATATTAAAGCATTTATTTCTTAAGAATAAGGACATGTGCCTATATCATCACAATACTATTTTTACACTTAAGGAATTAATTCCATGTCATTTAAGTTATGGCCTGTATTCAGATTTATCCTATTATCCTCAAATGTCTTTTACGGATGTTTTCCAGTAACCCAGGACTCAAACAAGATTGTGCACTGCATTTGTAAAATTACATTTTAAAGACTCTATGCAAACGACCTATTTGACCATAGCCTTGAGTCTTCACTATGAAATAAGGCCATGTAGATAGTAGTCACATTTCATTAAGAAGGATGAAGTCATGGAAGGGACTCTGGAAGTCATGAAGAACAACACACTCTTGCCCAATTTCTCATAGATGGTCAATGAATCTCTGCTTGAATATTTTCCGTGATGGGAAACTGGATACCTCTTGAGGTAACCTGCTCCACCGTTAGACAACTCTTAACTCTTGTACATTCTTTATTACAACCAATGCATAGACTTCACAGGAGATATATTTGATGTGCATCAAATGGAGCTGGTTTTAAAACATCTTTCTAAAATCAGAGCTATCCAACAAAGGACATGTCTCATTATTAATACACTTCCTCATAAGAATGGATACTGTTTATTCTGTACTATGTGCTAAATATATTTAGTAGACTATTCTTTATCTTCATAACCACCCTAGTGATATCCCTTCCAATTTATAGGCGAGGAAAGGGAAATTCAGAAAGTCAAGTCACTATACACAGGTTATAGCACCAGCAACTGGGCGAGCTGGGTTCAGCTCCAATTCATTTTTTGATCCCATCACCTTCTCTTCTTTTTGCCACTAGACATGTACAAAGGCCAGTGCGTACATGCTGAGGATGTTCATGAGGGATTCCTGCATCAGATGAGAGACCAGCATGACACTAAAGCCTCTCCTACACCAAAGTCCACGATGCTCTTTGACTCTGTTTTTCAGTGTCCACAAACAGGTATTTTACTATAACCTGGAAATGTGTTGATTTTTGATGTTCATTAAGAATACTTACTCTATACCAATAATATGCAGAAATAATTATTTTTTTGCAATGAGATTCAATAACAAGAGGGAAGAAATATGTGAACCTTACCTTATCATAAATAGTAGCATTTCGGGCTGCTGTTGAAACCCACACCTCCTTGAAGAATTTGTCACTCACTGGATCCTGAATGTCCTCACTTGGGTCAGTGAGATAGCCAAGGACAACCCTGAAACACAAGTGTCCTTCAGATTGAGTAACTAAGACAAGGCGTTTGTTGCAGGCTACACACACACACACACACACACACACACACACACACACACACATCTCCTAAGTTGCAAAACAAAACAACTGAAGTTGCTTTGATGCTTGAATGTTTTAACTGTTGGACAGAGAGAAAGACTTTAATTTTGTCCTAAGAGCATCCTGTAGTTTGGCCTAAGGTGGTCAGAACCTTGGAGATAGTACTAGCACTCAAAACATAAGCCCTTTCCAAGGACTATGTCCTTAAATCCTCAACAACTCTGAAAAAGCAACTATTATTGTCTTCATTTTACGGATAAGGGAACTAAGGCACAGAGAGATTAAATAACATATTCAAGGTCATACAGCTGCTAAGTGGTAGATCTGGGACTCCATCCAGGACCAACTGACTCCCAATCCTGTGCTCCTAACCGGGCCATGGTCTTCTTTTCTTCCTTCCTTCCTTCTTTCTCTCATTCTTTCCCTCCCCTATCTTCCTACTCCCTTCCTTCCCCTTCTCTTCCCTTGGGCCAAGCACTATGCTGAACTCCAGGGTACAGAAATGAATAAGACAGACATGGAGCCTCTCTGGCTAGAGTTAAATTTGATGGGTGAGACCAAAAATGAATAAATAATCACTCACATATGGAATTAATTACAGTCATGATAAATAATTCACAGGATGTGCTTTAAGAGCATGAGTTGGGAGTGGCAGGGAGAATTCTCCTTCACCACCTGTTTACCTAACCCCACCAGCTGTCTTTCAGGATATATGCATACACAAAGGGTGCAATGCGCACCCCCCGAGAGATGGACATGCTTGGGACTGGGACTTGGGGGGAAGGGGGGGCAAGGGCATCATACGTAACCTAAACACCTGTACCCCTATAAACAACAAACAATAAAAAAATAAAATAAAATAAAAAAAAAAAAAAGGATTCCGTACAAGACCAGCTCTATAGTACTTTTCATGGATCCCTCTTCTTATCCCTCCCAGTTAATCTTGGGAGATCTGAACATTCTTCCTTTGTTCCCTACTATACTTTATATATGCTTTGTTTTTATCAAAGCACCTACAATATTTTACGCACTTTTTGTTTTTAATAGGTCCATCTCCCACTTCTAGAATGCAAATTCTTTAAGAGACCATGACATGGCTACCCTCATCTCCCCATATCCTCATGCCTGCAGCAGAAGAAGCCACATACTAGATGTTGTCTGAATTGATTGTATGTAAACACGGGACTAGACATAACAAAACATTCTCAGGCAAAGCAAGACACGTTTTAGAAGTGATATTTGAAAATTATAATAACCCTTGTACTTATAGGAGCCTTTAGATTTAAAAAGCACTTCCCGTGAGGTAAACGAGACAGACGATTCCCCTTGTATAGATGAAAAACTAAAGTTTGGAGACACACCAGTAATTGAGCTAGAACTCAAACAGAGTCCAAAGCTTTTTTCTCACATACCCGGTGGGTTCAAAGAATACCGAGAAGGCCTGTGCATACTGGAAAGAGCAGTGGGAAAACAGGCCTTGCAAGGGCTTTGGCTTTTACACTGAGTGAAATGGAGACTCACTGTGGACATCAGGGCAGAGGAACGACGGGATCCAACTTACGAACTAAAATAACGGCTGCTATGTTGAGAGTAGACTGGGTGGGGAGGAGGGTTGAAACAGTGAGGCCAGTTAGAAGCTACTGCAGTCATCTGTGTGAGACACGATGGTGGCTCAGGCCTGCGTGACAGTGGATATGCAGACAGAGCCAACAAGTTTTACTGGTAGAGTGAATGCAGGGTGTGACAAAAAGCGAGGCATCCAAGACAACTGAAAGGTTTCTGATGCGAGCAACTAGAAGAAGGTACAGCTGTAGTCGCCATTAGCTGAGATGGGGAATTCTGTGGGTAGAGCTGGTTTGTGGGAGAAGACCAGAAATTCAGTTCTGAGCCTGTTGGGACTTCTATTAAAGATCCAAGTGGCAGTGCTGAGTACGCAGTTGGATAAATGGATCTGGGGTTGGGAGGGGAGAGAAGGCTCAGTTAGAGATATAAATCTGAGAATTGTCCTCATTCATATGCTCATAAAGCCATATGGTTTTTACTGACTTCACCAAGCAGTGAGTATAGATGGAAAAGAGGATCAGGTGTGCACCAGCTGCAGGGGAGAGGGGGAGCAACCAGCAAGGCTGGGGAGAAGCCGGGGGTGTGGTATCCTGAAACCTGCGAGGAGGCATGCCAAGGAGAACTGCATCAAATACAGATTGGCATTGGTCATTGGATTTAACAACCGACAGCATCACATCGTGGCCCTCTTTGTATTTAAGTAAACATAAGTACATTTACATCATCATTCTTAATGGCGGCAGAGCTTCCTATCATGTAAAGTTTATTTAACCAATTATTTTATTGTGGACTTTTGGGTGGTTTCCAATTTTTCATTATTGGGAGCAACGCTACCATTGACACAATTTATTCCTCATATATAATATTTTGTGAATTTCTATGATTATTTCATTAGGAGAAATTCTAGAATTAAAATTCTTGGATTGAAGAACATGAAAAATTACTCCAAGAAAGGCCGTACCAACACAATGGTATTAACCGTGCTTGCTCTCCCAGTCATCTCCAATATTGTCAACTTTTTAAAAAGCTCAATTTGATAGAGCTAAAAGGGTACCTTGTTTTAGTTTTAGTCTGCACTTTTTCCACTAAATAAAAAAAAATTTTTTAAATGGGTCTGGTACCATGGGCTAACTAGGATTCTTGAGATTTTTAACCTCAAAATTCTATTTTTACTTCAAATAATACCTCCTTTAGACTATATGAGAATAACTTTTAAAACAAGATTTAAGGGATGATGATTGCCCATAGATGCTGGCTGCTAATTAAGACCCAAAGCAAAATGTTATTGCTCCAAATCTGAGAGACAGAGCAAGTGATGACAATAAGTCAATTATAGTAATACCTTTGATTTGGGCCAGGTCTAAGGTGCTGAAAATTAGGCAAAAAGGGTTTTTTTGTGACTTGTCTTTTAAATTAGAACAAGAGGTGAGCCAATGTGTCCACCAAGTTATCAGTTAAAGGGCTTGTTTGTAGAAAAAGTATTTAAGTAAATCTATAATAGGCAATACTTAGCAACAAACTATTTTCCCTGTCAGTATTTTAATTATAAGAAATTTATATTAAATTGCACAGTAAATATAATATGAAGTACTTTGGGTATTCTTTCAAGGACTAAAGTTTGAGAGAAAACTAGTTTGGTTTTATGTTGATGTTAATGGCAATTATTTAATATTTGTTTATTCATCACAAAAAGTGGGACAGTAGGAAAATCACAAAAAATTATTTCTGTTCTTTCCATTCCTCGTATCTACCACTTTGAATGATTCTGAGCTCTACTTGTATAGATAATGGTTTCTGTTGAGTGATGGTTATATCTGTAAAGTTTGGATAATTTTCTAGGACTTGAACGCATCAGCTCATAGCTGTGACATTCAGTGCAGTACTCGATGGCTGATTCTGTCTCGATTTAGAATTGATTTCACATTGAGATGTGTCTCTCTATTTCTATTCAAAAATAGCCCAGATGGAAAATGGATTGAAGCTGCATTTTTTTCAGCTGAGAAAATGGCTGTGCTCTAAGCCATAACATTTATCTTTGGGAACATTTCCTAATAAAAAGAGGCTACAATTGACACAAGGTTTTTATGTGCTTTTTAATACATTATCTGTGTTTGCCACTGGGGCAAAGTGAAAATAATTGTTTAAGAACAACTGCCTCTTTAAGACAGTTTGAAAATTGCCAGGAAAAATAAAGTACCTAAGAATAAAGTTAGCATGAAATGTATAGGATCAGCATAAAAGAAAAAAAAAGGAATGATTTACTGAAGAACAACCCTCTTCCTCCTCAATAATGAAGACCAAAGCTTTTTTGAAGAACAATAAAATAATTGAATAAATTGAAGTCCATACCTTTTTCTTCAACAGGATGACTCAATATTATAAAGATGTCGATTCTTTTTATATTAATCTATAAATTTGCTATAATCCTAATAAAAAATCTAATAAGGATTTGAAAGAACTTGAGTAAATAATTAAAAGTTCGTGTGAAAGAATTAATATTTATGAATAGCCAAGATTATTCTGAAAAAGAATGCTAATATGGGGAAGGAGTATGGCAAAAAGTAGTATTAAAATGCACAGCCACAGTAATTAAAATAGTACCACACCGGTGTGCAAGGACACAGACTTTCAATGTAACAGAATAGAGAGACTAGAGATGGGTCAGAACAACGGCAATTCAGTGCATCGTGAAGAGGTTCTGCAGACTAGAGAGGTGAAGAACCCTACTGCACATCACACAGGTCTGGATCAGCCAGTTGGGGAAAAAAGATACAGCCCCTACTTCATTTCTTACGTTAAAATAAACTGCAGACGTTAAATGCAAAAAGTGAAATCAAACAAGTACTAGAAGAAAATATAAGTAAATGTTTGATCTTGTACTGGGGAAGCTATTCTAAACATGTAAGAAAAGGGGAAAAAACAAAGAATAAACAGATTTGACTAACAAGGATTGAAATATTTCCCCCAAATACTCTAAATATCATTAAAAGGCAAATGACAAAACAAATCTGCAACACATGTGCAAAGGAATGAGCATCCTACATATTTAAAGCACTTATAAATCATTAAAAGAAAGTTAAACATTCCAACGTACTGGGTAAAGGGGGTGGGGGACCTGCAGCCTTCTGATTTCAAGATTGTTGTTTTTTAAGCACCGAAGGAAGCAAGAAAAGCCTCATCTTTCTCTGCTGCACCCCCTTTAATGGAAGGATTTGTTCTGTAAAATTTGGATTCAGTTAAAAAGCTACACTTAAGGACCTAGAAGGCCACATGTGGCCTTAAGGTCATAGGTTCCCCACCCCATTTACAAATGAACAATTACACATGGCTAATAAACACATTCTTTAAAAAAAACACCCTAAAAATGCATATTAAAATAATGAAATTCCACTTGAAATCCAATAAATGGCTAAAGATTAAATAAAATACTAGAACTCCGTAAAGATAGAAGGAATAAACCCTCTAAAACATTGCTAGTGATGTAATAAATTAGAGAGCAAAGGAAGCTTTGTTAGTCTAAGGAAACAATTAAAAAGGTGAACAAGATGGTATTTACAAACATACCCATTTTTTTTATATTAGCAAAAAAAATCTGCCAAACAATGAGGTATTAGCTAAAGGAGTATGGCACATACACACAATGAAATATGATGTAGCCGTTAACGTATAGAATACTTAATGACATGGAAAAACATGTGTAACATTATTTAAATAATAAAAAACATCATAGACCTGTGAGAGTCTAATTTTGTTTTTTAAAAAAGAAATACAGTGTATTAATATATATGTATAGAAGAAAGTGGAATGATATGTATCAAATGTTTAAATTGTTAGCACTGGGTGGTAGTATTACAGGTGAATATAATCTTCTTACTGATTTCCTACATTTGCCAAATTACTACAACAAAAATGTGTTGAAATCAGAACCCTCTACCTCTGTAATTATTATACATTTAAAAAGTTATATAGAAGCCCACCATTTTAAAGAGAATACTTAAGTTCTCAGGAAACTGAAAAGATATCTGACATGTATTTCCAGCTTACAAAAGGAAATATTTGTTTCCTTATATATCCTGCAGTAGGCAATCAATGGGATGATTAGCAGGGTACTAATTTTAAATTCTCCCCTGCTAAATGAAATGAATTAACATTAGAAGCTTATTGAAATATCAGTGATTTGAAAATATGCATACTGACAAAGCAATTAATAACGCGGGCAGTAAATAAAGCAATAAAAGTTGTTTGAAGGTAATGACAGATTTTGAGGGACGGATTTGCCGAGCTCCTTGGGCACAGAGAGCAGAATGAATGTCTCTAGAACTGAAGTTTATGTTGGTCTCAGAAGCCAGAATCGGGACTGGTAGCAACGAGGGAAATGGCCTCCACATTTGCGGAGAGTGAAGTGCTCATTATGTGCCTGTCTGCCAGTGAGTCCATTTCCAAAGTGGATCGTTAACACATAAAGGATCAAAATAACAGTGCTGCAGTGCAGTGCCCTTCCCCAAATAGCATAATGCACTGGCTCTAACTACACCAGGGCCACTTGCTGCGTCTCACTATAGAGGCCACACGAAATCACATCATGGCACACATAGTTCTAGAATCATAAAATTGTGGACTTTCTGCAATGGCCTAGCAGTGGGACAGTGGTCAGCATGTTCCACAGACAGTGGGGAGATCAGTGTGTCTGCAGTGAGCAAGGGAAAGAGGGAGAGGAGAGGAGGTTATGCTAGGAACAAGGATTTTACTTGTTCCGTGTTTACTTGTGAGGTAGGAAGCCACTGGACAGTAGTGAGCAGAGGAGTGCCATGATCTAGAAGGTTCTAGAAGGATCACTCTGACTGCTGAGGAGAATAAACAACAGGGGCTGGGGACAATCAGAGCGCTAGCCCTAGAAAGAACTAAATAACACTTTATCGAATGAAGGACTCATTTAGGGTCACACAGCCTAAATGAGACCAGCTTGCTAGCCCAGTGTGCTCTCTGCTTGACCACAGATTTGTTTAAAACTCACATCTTCTTGCCAAAGATCAGGGATCTTCCACATCTGGAGTCATCTTAAACCTGAGAACAGAAGTTCCTACATTTAAATTGGATACCAGTAGTCACTGGCATCCTCCTTTAATAATTTTTATTATATTCTTCTATTACTGGACTTATTTTGATTATTAAGACTGGACTCACTTTTAAAAACTTAAATGGACACTAGAAGGTTTGACCTAGTCTGGTCCTAAATCAATTAATATATTTAAAATGCTAGTGTTTTCTATTGTACCTCAAAATAATAAAAAGCTGTTACAAATGTTCATGTACCACCCAAAGTCATTTCACATACTACTGGTGGTATATATCATATATTCTGGGAGACACAGTTTTAGACACAGAAGAACCTGGGAGGGCATATGTCTAAGGGCCAGAGGGCAGGCTGGGTCCCAGTGCCCGTGGCAGTGGAACTACATCAAAGAGACACAGCTTTGAAGGGCTGACCTAAAGCACTGTAGCCGAAGTCCTTGGGCGAACCGGCCAGCTTGGTACTCTTCTCCATCCATTACTGAAGGGACCGTCTCTGTATCCTGCACAATGATGGCCATTTCACTGTCACGCTTTCCCAGCAGGCTTCGATCATTTATGTTGGCAGAACCTATAAGGAGAAAACAGTGAAACTAAACAAACTTCTTATTGTGGCAGACACCATTGATTGACCTGTCCACTCAGTTCTTCCTTGCTAACAAAACCCTAATTTTGTTCAGGTTATCTAGGGAAGATGTGCTTTAAGGAGGTGGGGACTTCCCTAACCCAAGGGTGAATCTTGATCAGTCTAAACCAGCCATGGTAATTTCATTATTTTTCCCAGTGACTGGCTTAAGAATAGGCACTTGATGTGGTTCTAGTCAATGTGACATGAAGGAAAGTCTCTAGTGGCTCCTGAGAAAATTTTTCCCCTTTGTATAAAGGAACACAAGAAATGGATGCTGTCTCTTCCAGCCTTTGGATATTTTGGCTTGAGGGGTTTGATGACATGATTTCAGGAGCTTTTGCAGCCATTTTGCAACCACTAGGGGACAAACAGACAAGCTGAAGATGGCAGAGCAGAAAGAAGGGTCTTCAACCCTTGAACTTTCTGACCTTCTGTTATGTGAAATTATATATTTTCCTTATTGTGTTACACACTTTTAGTTGAATTTTCTACCTTGTGGTGCAAAGGATTCTGATACAATCATCTGGCACTCAAAGAAAAAAGGCATATTCACCAGTGCAGTAGAGAAGATGGCTTTGCTTTTGCAGTTAAGAATCAGATTCCCTGCAGATTTTAACTCATAGTCATATAATTATGAATGTCAAAACCCAAGAGTACCTTCACAATCAATAGAGCATAATCTCAAATACAGATTGTCATTTGTGGCTTTGGGCTTTCCACTCTCTTGCCTCACTTGTGTGGCATGCCAAGAGCTTCTGTATCAGCTTCTCTCCATTCTATTTTTAAATCCAAATGAGGCGAGAATGTTGACTTTCACATGTGAAGGGCACATATTTTGCTATTAGTTTAACCTGTGCTTTCTGCAATGCTCTGCCGTGTATTCAGAAACCCCATCACATTTTCTGTATTAATTGGTGAGGCTTCACACTTTGAATCCTTCGGGCGTCCTACAAACTGCAGAAGGGGCCTGACTGACTCTTTTCTTCTTGCTCCTCTTGCCCTAGTCGCACACTCCACTGCGTCTGCACATGTGGAGCAGAGGGGTTGGGTTGGACAGGTGCACTGGCGGCCCTCTGTGACTTGGGCAGCCAGAGCTGTAAGGTCATGGCAGCCCTGCCGTGAGCCCAAGTGGCGAAATTTTCTGCATGAGAAAAATCTGCCCTTTCTGGAAGAGACTTTACTGCCATCTGCCAGGATATTATCATATAGTTAATATACAAATCTATGATGACTATGGAAGTGAATGGTACCTCATGGTGGCCCTGGGTGACAGAGAAAGGAAGGCGCACCCAACAGAAATGTGGGAGTGCTACTGGAGTGCCATAAGGTGGGAACCTTTGAAATGCTTTGTTTTGTTAGCAAATCATCCTTTATACACACACTTACATTTAGGTTATGCTATAAAATTTGCAGCTATATCTTTGGGCTTGACAGTTGGCCTAGCGCTAATCTGGGCAATTCACTTAATCTTCCTCAGCTTTAATATAATCTTTCATAAAATGAGATAATAATAATAGACCTTGTAGGGTTGTTCTGGCAAATAAGTAAGACCATGTGAAAACACTTACTGATCTATAAACTGCTCTACAAATGTTGATTATTGGCCTTATTATCACATACTTATTAACTCTATAATATCTGTACCAGAGAACAGTGCCATAGGAAGGAACAATTTGCTGGAATGTAGCATTTGCATCAAAGAAGTCTCCTTTCTGGCTAAATCACCCCGTATGTGCACTGTAAGAACTCGAAGAATAAAGCTCCCATAGTGCTGCTTTAGGACTTCACTATCCCCTGGCCCCAGCAGAGGCCGCTGTCAGGCGAGAGCTGCTGGATTGGGCAGACGTGGCTGCTCTGTCCACCGTCAGGAGAACTAGGGAAGTGAGCTCGCCTGGAGTAAGAAAGCCTCCTACACACACACACACACACACACACACACACACACACACACTTACACGGGCCCCTAACCCCCTCCCACCACAGTGGGCCCCCACACTCCAGAGGGGAGGAATGCATTCCTGGAATTCTTGGCATTCTGAGCTGGAATTCTTAGAGAGAGGGTAATTCTCCTTCTTTAAAGGCCAACCTGGAGTTACCCAGAGCACTGACTCTCAACCACATTGGATAAGTGAGTTGGCTACTATTTAAAAGGAATGTGAAGAAAGGGAGGAAAAAATTTTAGATGAATTGAATAAATGAGATACTGACAATGAGATATTGATGGATATAAATGCTACCTCCATTCTTGTTGTTAAGTGTTCTTGTATTCTGAAAATCAAATTCAGAACAGCAGCTATAGTATTACCCTATTTTTACATAACATATGAGGAAGACGAGAGAGCAAGAGATCTAGAAAGATGCACACTGACCTGTTCACAGTGGTAGGTGCCTTCCAGTGAAGAGAGAGAGGAAAATGAGGGGAACTCTGACCTTTTAATCTATATACATCCTTAGAGTTTAAATTATTTACAACCAATATGTATTGTATTCACATATTACTTTTTGTGGTAACTGCACAATACAGTTTACAAAAAGTGGTTTGATCATTTAAAACCACTTAGTTTTTAGAAAATGACCTATTCTGAGTCTGCTGTTAGGAAACTTTTGAAAAATTGTGAAATATAGCAAAACACAAAAGAGTATATAAAAACATATATGCACGATTTTGGCAATAATAAAATAAACATCACTGAATTTATGACCTGGGCTGAAGACAGTGTTACCACATCCCAGAAGGCCTCCAGCACCTTCCCATGCATGCCATTTCCTAACCCGCAGGGAGACCTGGTGTTGAATGTTGTGTTCACCATGCTCTGCATGTTTCCTAAACAAAAAATAATTTACTTCGGACTTTTTAATTTATATAAGTAAATAATATAGCATATAATCTTTTGAGAGTTTTTCGTTCAATATTATGTCTTTGGGATTTATTTGTGCATAATTGTAACACATTTATTTTCCTTGAATAAACACACCAGGGATTTATTTATTCATTCACTATTGATAGATGTTTGGGTTGCTTCCAGAGTTTTGCTGGGGTGCACATTTCTGCTCTATATACTTGTGAATTTGTTTCCTGGCATATACATGTGAGAGCTTACCTTGGCTCTGCACGCAGGAGTAGACTGCTGTTTTACTAGGTAAGGCCAGAATGTTCTCCAAAGCGATTTCCAACTTATACACCCACCAGCAGTGGAGGGGGAGTCTATTGTTCCACAGCTTTGCCAATACTTAGATTGCCCAACTTTTTAATTTTTGCCAGTCTGGTATTTTTAAAAACTCTTATTTGTCTAATTGTTATATTAATGAATGAACATTTTTTCATATGTTTATGGGTCTTGGGTATGTTCTCTTTGGTGGAGTTTCCATACAATTGCTTTATCCATTTTTCTTTGGATATTTGTCTTTTCTTATTGACTTATAGGAGTTCTTTATGTGTTCTGAGTATTAAATGTGTTGCAAATATCTTCTTTCAGTTTGTGGTTTATCTTTTTATTCTCTTTATAGTATCTTTTAATGAATAAAGTTCTGAATTTTAATAGTTAGATTTATCTTTCTTTTCCTTTGTGGTTTGTACTCTTTTGGTGTGTCTTGTTTAAGAAATTGTGAATCCTTCTGTGGAAGGCAGAATAATAGCCTCCAAAGATGTCCATGTCCTAATCTCTGAAACCTATGAATATGGTATGTTACATGGTGAAGGGGAATGAAGGCTGCATGTGGAATTAAGGTCGCTAATCAGGTAACCTTAAAATAGGATGGTTATCCTGGATTATCCAGGTGGGCCCAATATAATCACAAGGATCCTTAAACGTGAAGGGGGTCAGAGGGGGATGTGAGTACAAAAGAATGGGCTGAGACTTTGGGGAATTTTCAGAGAGATGCAGTGTTGCTGACTTTAAAGATGCAGGAAGGGGCCATGAGCCAAGGGATGTGGGCAGCCTCTGGAAGCTGGAAATAGGAAATGGACTCTCCCTGAGGGCCCCTAGAAAAGAATGCGCCAGCCCTGCCGACACCCCGATTTTGGCCCAGTGAGACTCATGTTGAACATGTAATCTACAGAAGTGTCCGATAATAAATTTGTATTTTCGTAAGCCACTAAGTTTGTGGTCATTACAAAAGTAATAGAAAACTGACATACCAACTCTACCCTGTTTTAGTTTATCTATTTTAAAGGAAACTCTCCTATTGAGTCCACTGGGCTACTCTGTAGTTTCCACTCGCTTGTGTTCCCTGTGCCTCCAGAACAGAAGTTCTCAGCTCTGACTACACATTAGCATTACCTAGGAAGCTTTCCAAATCGATAACAAAAACAAAACTCACCCAGTGTCCAGGCCCCGAACCAGCTCAATTAGATCAGAATTTCTGGAATTTCTGGACGTAGGCATTGGCATACCGCTCTGCCTCCGTATCTATCATTACTTCATCTTTTTGTTTTGATCCAATTAAAAGTAAATTTGCAGACATGAAGAAACTTCCCACTAAATGATACATATATACCTTTAAAGCTCCCCAGGAGCCAGAATTCAGACCCACACAGGACTAGAACTTTTTAGAATAAACACAATCCCTCTTTACTGGGGCAGCCTTTCAACTATAGACCTTCACACGCCCCACTCAAGCCTGCCCTTTAAATACTGATATCCATGACCTCTACATGGCTTCTGCATCCACACACCCTCACTGATTGCCTCGGGACCTTCTTGCTCCGGTCTCACAATGTCCATCCCAATGTTTCTGGTCTCAGGTGGAAGCAGTAGCTGCCTCTCCTGCAGCCCGTGAGCTCTGGGAGGGCGGCACACTGTTTTATTCACGTTTTGCATCTCCCTGCTGTGCTTTGCTGTGGATTAGTGAACATTAAAAACAACTGTTTCACTTAGTCAACAGGATAGGCTATAATTTTATTTAAAGTGTAGTTTTTCCTTGTTTAGGAAAGCAAATAAATGTTAGTTTGGTTAAGTGCTTAAAATTAAGATGAGTTGGAAAACTGGATGTGGTCACAGATTTCATGACCAGCCAGACTGCCCAGGGCAACAGGTAATTGAACTATACACAAAAAAGATCTTAATGTGAGAAAACAAATATTTCCTCATGAGGAAAAATATGAGGACGAACAATTTGTCTTTTTTCTCATGTTGATTACTGAATAATTTGGGCATAAGTTTGCCATGTTAGAAAAATTAATCACAGGTTACGTTAACCTCCTTTAACACCTGTAAAGATATTCTCAGCCTAACTACTCAAACTCTTCTTTGAGAATTTTAAACATTGTTCTCTGTGTTATGAACTTAAACAAGGTGGACGTGTTAGGGAAGCAGCAATAAACCTGCTTTCTTTCAGAGTTTCCACAGAGATAAAAAGAACAGAAGAATCTTTGTATTTTTCCTTGGGAGAAATCTATTCTTTAAGGCACATTGCCCTTGGGGAAGGAAAAAAAAATAAAAAAGAAATATAGCCTCTTAATACTAGCAAGGAAGACCTCTTCATACGCCCAGGGCCACATCTTCAGTTTCAAGAGAGTGGATATGAATAGCATGCCGACTCGATCAATTATTGCGAGCTGAAATAAATTGTAGCCTTTGAGGGTTCAGAGTTCTTTCTAGAAAATAAGTCAATTAAAAAACTGAACAAACCTATTTAACTGTTAGCTCTGTTGCTGAAAACTACTTTGCATTTACACTTTATGTAAAGCAGGCTGAAAGTCAAAATGACCTTTTGAAGGAAAATATTTACATCTGTCAATTTTGACTTGGAGTTCTAAAATCTTGTTGAAGACACCAACTGAATTTTACTTGGCTTTGTTTGTTTATTTTTCCATTTCAGCAAACATCAATATTTTTTCTTTCCTACTGTCATTGCCAAATTTAATATAAAGATATTCTGAGGTTGGCTTTTGAAGAGCAAGGCCAGAGAAGCCTGGGGGCAATAACAGATACCTTGAGCCCTAAAGAGCTTCAATCCCTATGGAGAAAAAGATCAAAGAATAAGGTATTTTTCTTAAATGCCCTATTCAAGTATTAAAGGAATGTGTGTGTGTGTGTGTGTGTGTGTGTGTGTGTGTGTGTCTTTTATTTTCACCATACTGGTCTAGATATCTTCTGGCTTTAGAATTACTTTTCCTTTTTTTAAAAGTCATATTCCAGATAAGGCAATCTCATCACTCCTAGATACGAGATTTTTTTTCTTTTCTCAGTGGAGGATGGAGGTCATATTTATTGCCAAAAAATTCAAAATACTCCATAACATTTAGTTTCTTAAAGAATAGGAAAGTATCTTAAGATAGCTGAGAAACTACATTTTATTTAAAACAGATGAGCAGAATTCCCAATAGTGGGACACATCCTATCTCTAGGTAACATGCCCCAATCCTCATATAGCTGGCTGGTTATTAATACTCTGTTTCTTGTCCTGGCCTTCTAGTGTTCATTTTACATAATATTAGAAGGCAAAACGATTCAATGATGGAAATACGAGGCTTTCCATGTGTGTGAAAGAATGAAGCTGAACATCCACCCTTCCGGCCAAGTTAATCTAATCTGGGAATAATGTATAACCAGTCACTCTCTCCTGAATCTGTCAGTGGGGAGAGGCTTTGGAGAAATCTACTGTGATCCTTGACAAGAAAAGACTGCAGACCTTGTACAGAGCTGCATTCTGTCATTAATACACAATTCTCTCACCCACACACGTATCAACAAAGCTGGACTGCTCTACATCCTGATTAATGAAACCCACAACATAGATGTTAGGAAAAATAATGGTCAGGATAGAGGCAGTATATTTTAATATCCTTCTGATTTGACTTTTGCCCAACGTCAGGTTTGTGGTAATGGTCAGGTGGTTAGGTGGACATGGTGTAAACACACACAATTTATCACAAGGTGCTCACTTATGACACACTTTCCCTCCCCATTTCTGCCCCCTCCCCAATCCCTGAAACCTAGCCACTTGGATTCAAAACGAAAATAAAGGAACAAGAAGGAATTGCTGAGATCAGGCAAATCATTGCACTGCTGGGTTAACTCGCTGCCTCTGGATCCTGCGATTTGCAGAGTCCATTTAATTGCTCTGTCCCTCTGCTTCTTCATAAGTAAAAACGGGTTAGAAATGAAGTAAGAGAAGATGATTACTTCAGAAGGGGTTTAGATATTACATTATTGTCTCTCTCAGCTGCAAAGGAAGCTTGAGAGGAATCACAGCAGAGATTTTTGCATGGGGTGAGTCAGCTGGCAAGGAATACAATTATGGACCACATACTTACCAATAATAACTGTGTTGTCATCGGCAATTAACAACTTGCTGTGGACGTAGATAAGCTCAGTGACAAGGTTTCCTTCAAGCTCTGCATGTGTTCTGAGACCACAGAATGATATGTAATTTATCCACTGATTACCAACTGTAAATTAATAAAGAAATTACTAAAATTAATATGGCCAACCTCAATAAAGGCACATTAAATTTTATCGTTCGTTCAAAACAAATATACTACTTAAACAGGCTATTCAGAATAAATCGTATATTATATATGTTTTTTCTATTTCAGAATTCACTGAGGATATATTTTTGCTATCCAAATTTTATATTGTTAAGCTGGATGGCTATATATTTTTAAAAAATCATATTAAAATGCTTTCTGTCTTCTCTTTGCCAAGGAAATCTGAAAAGGTATTCAAATATGAACATTTTATTTTAACGATTTGGTAACTGCAGAGTGATGGTTAAAGCTGAGCCCAAATGGATAAACCAAGACTTCAGTGTGACACTTACTCCTATCTTAGTTGACACCTGCTCGAGTTTAATTCAGATGCAAGGTGTGTGCCAAAGCCACCTGATGCATACAGAATTTGCAGCACATTCAGCCCTAAGCAGCAGTAAATTTTACAGACTTTGGGTAAATGAAAAAGTTGGCAATTAAAAACCCCTCTTCCTTCTAGATTATTAAAATCAGGAAATGAAAGAATCCTTACTACATTTGACTTAGGAGAATTTTATTCAGAGCAAGCAGTACCAGGTTTGTACTTTAAAATATTGCCCTCTCATCTCATCATGTGAGGGCCATTCATATGATGAGAAGAAATGCATTCCACACCAAGCCAATCCAAAATCATCACCCTGGTGTGAGTGTTAGTCACAGGATTTTATGGTCCTATACCCACACAGCAGTTGTCCCAGACAAGCAAAGTGTGATACTAAGAATAAATGGAGTGGAACCAAACCATCACAAATTCTAATGGAAAGAGAGTATATATCTTTTTTTTTCTTTAAGAGAATTTGAAGCATACTAATAGAAGCAATGCTATTTCATGTTCCATTTACTGAAGTTGCTATTTATTACTGATGTTTTCTATTTTGCTATTGATGTTGTTCAGTGTTTCTATTAAGTTTGTATATGTTGGAAAGAAATTCGTTCATAGGTTATAAACAGAGATTCCTCCTTTTAAACTCTTCCCTTATACAGATGAGTGATCTTACATAGTTCTGTTTAATAAGAGTTGATATGCTGGTGTACTAATGCATCATGTGTAAGAGATTCACTTCTAAAATGTTTCATGTAAATGAGATTTTTTGCAATAAATTTCTTCTCCCATTTGTTAATGTTATATTGGAACGATGTTTCATCTAAAGCAGTACCTCCTTTTAAAAATCTTTTCTGATGCATTTCCTCTTTTAAGCCCCTCAAGTACATAAAATTCCTGGAAAATATTTATAATATGATGCCTAATATTTTACAAATATTTATGTAATCCTCAATTTCTCCTACTGTTATACAGGAACTATGTCTTACACATCTTGGTGTCCTCATCCTTGCATAGCGCTAAAAAAGGTTGAATAAATGAGTGAACGGATCAATGGATAAGTATTCAAGTAGCAGATACTATTTTAGTTCTTTTATTTTAGTTTTAGTTTCTTCATATCATCTACTTTCCTACAACTGGCTCTTGATCTAGAATCTATAATTTTAAGACACAAAGCAGCTTTTTAAAGAAATCATGGAGCAAACCCCGTACTAAAGTAAACAGGTTCTGCAGTAATTTCTCATTAAAAATTCACACTAAATACAGTAGACCAGTGATTCTCAGTGTGCACAAGGACCACCTCTGTGGGACTTGTTGAAAGCAGATTCCTATGACCTTTCCCAGAATTCTGATTTAGCAGAAATCAATTTGATAAGTGCCCTAGGGGATATTGCTTTTGAATGACACTACCAAAGACCTTTCATATTTGTAGGTTTAAGATCAGTAATATACATTAAGAAAAATAATATATCATGATCAAATGAGATGCATTCCAGGGGTGCAAGTCTGCTCAATATGAGGACATCCATTATAAGACATCATATTAATCAATCTAAGGAGAAAAATCATATGATTATCTCAACAGATGCTAAAAAGCTTTTGACACAATTCAGTATCCATTCCTGATAAAAGCAATGAAGAAACTAGGAAATGATGACTACATGCTTAAAATATATAATATAGTATTATATATGTGTATGATATATGTATATGTGTGTGTGTGCATGTATATATCTTCAATACTATTTAATATTGCCTTGGAGGTATCAGCCAATACAGTTAGACAAGAGAAATTATATAAGTGAAACCACCTCCATTTGCAAATACTATGATAGCATACCTGGAGAATCGATGATAACATTATATCAATAAAAGAATTAAGTACAGTAACAGGATATAAATTAACATATAGAAATCAGTAGCCTTCATACACACAAACAATAACCACTTAGAGAATATAAGAACAGACAAAGCCCCATTTACAATGGCAACTAAGAAGATAAAATGCTTAAACTTAATAGTATACATGTAAAACTTTTATAAAGAAACACTTAAAATACTATAAAGATACAACAATATACTTGAACAAACGGAAAGAAATCTCTTGTTCTGGGGTAGAACAATTCAGCATTAAAAAGATGTCAACTCTTCCCAGGTTAATTTATAAATTTAATGTGATCTCAGTAAAAATACCAACAAGGTTTTATAGAGTTATACTCCATAGTGATATTATAGTTCATATGGAAAAATAAACACTCAAGAATAGCTAGGAAAAAATGGAAAAGAAAAGCTATGAGGGGGCATTAGCCCTATCAGTATAAATACATACCATAAATATATACCAAACTGTAAAATTAAAGCAGCACAGATATGGCACATACATAGACAGATAAGCCCGAGAATGGAATAGAAAGTCCAAAAAGAGACTCAAGTACATACAGAAATTTTGTATATGCTAAAGACAGCATCTGAAATGGCTAGGACAAGGACTTTTAAATAAAAGGTGCTAGTACAATTGCATCGACACTTGAAAAAGACAAAACTCCATGGACTTTATCAAGAACAAACTCCAAACGGATCAGAGATAGAAATGCATGCATATGACACCAGACAAGTGTTGGAATGAAACAGGTGAATTTCTGAATACCCCAATGTAGGGAAGACTTCATAGTTATCTAGAAGCAATAATAGAAAAGATTGGTAATATTGGCTAGATTAAAACAAAGACAATATGTTTGCATGACACAAAACACTGTAAACAAAAGCAAAAGGCCAAAAGACAAACTGGGAGAAAGTATTTGCAGTATATATCACAGATAAAAAGGTAAGAGTCCTAACATATAAAGAACTCAGTAATTGAAGGGAAAAAGAGATAAACAGCTTGATGGAAAAATGGGCAAAAGACATAAACAGACAATTCACACAAAAGATACATTTGAAAAGATATTCATCCTTATAATAATAAAATGCAAATTAAAACTACACCGAGAAACTACTTCTTACCTATGAGACTGGCAAAACAGTAAATGTAAACAGTAGGACAACATAGTCTGTTAGTGAGACTGGGTTGAAGTAGGCTCTCTCGTACATTGATGATGAAAATGTGAATTGGTACAAATTTTTTAGAGGGTCATGTGGCAAAATCTAACAAAGTTCCCTATGTGTTTACCTCTTAACTCAGCAATCCCATTCTACAAATTTATCGTAAATATACACCTCCACCCCCTTGATAAGAAGCAGGATATTTATATAGACTCAAAGTGTTTTCCAACAAAATATTTATTAATTACAAAGGGAAAATAGAAGCTTTACAGTGAGGAACTCCAGCAGACATCACCTTTGCCAAGTGGATCAAAGTTAATATAACCAGTAATATTAACAAACCAACACCATATTCCTCCTGATATGATATACTAAGAAGAACACGACATCAGTTTTTTGATATTCCTGCCCAAAATGCATAATCTAAATCTATTCAGTTACTCTGTAGACTATACTTCAATTTGGGTCTGTCAAATTGAGGTATATTAGTCAGAGGGCCTCTCAGCCCATACCTACTTCCCACTCATCCTTGGCTATGCAGTAACTCTTATGAAGTGATATAATCTTTATTTCTTTGTGAAAAATGGCCTTGGGAAGAGAACTAACAGTTCGTACCAGCAACAGATGTGAAAGAAAGATGATAATGCTCCTAGCCAGAAAGTGAACATTTCAGATGAATTCACAAGTGTGGTCTGTCAAATGCAATGTGGGTACCCATTTACGACATGAAAGAATCCACCACGTGCTTTACACGGAAAGAAGAAAAAGCAAATGGAGAAAATATTATATTTTGGCCAGTACTTTATTCTGTGAAGAAAACTAGCTCAACATGTAATTGGTACAAAGTTGGTGATGTTAATTTATGTTGGGGATATTCTGGGGAAACAAGTGCCTTTTGAAGAAAATGTGAGAAAGCCAGGAGCGTATACAAGCATTAATATAAAGCAATAGATGGGCAAGTAGCAGAGAGAGTTCCAATTATATGTCATGGAGATATTTTGAGAACCTGGAGAGTTACATGGGTCCCAGGACATATCTGTTGTGAGCACTGGTGTATGTGTACCTCAGAGGAAGAGAAACTCAATACAATAGACTCAATGTTGATAAGGAGATTTCGTGGAAGGGCATCAGGAGTTTTTACAGTTGTTACTTGAAAACTTGTAACACTTTGTGTATGTACGTTCCTAATCCTGATTAAAGACCTCTGGCCCTTATCTTAAATTATACTAAATTGGTTGCTAAAATGCTATAATTCACAAAAATTATAAAAACGATAAAGAAATGCTTTAAACATTAAATCTCTGACGACTGGAGTATCAGATAATTATACATTAATAGCTGCTGTTTTTCTTTTC
This sequence comes from Indri indri, assembly GCA_004363605.1. Classification (NCBI taxonomy): domain Eukaryota; kingdom Metazoa; phylum Chordata; class Mammalia; order Primates; family Indriidae; genus Indri; species Indri indri. The sequence goes on along the minus strand of RJWJ010006505.1, from coordinate 25,432 downwards.
AGGAATTTTAACATATTCATAGCAGCAGTTTTGTTATTCTAAATAATTAAAACAGTAGAGAACTATATTTTTCTACTCAATTAGAGATTAGTTAGTTCATGTATTTAAAACCCACTACATATACAAAAACAGAACAATACAACCTTGTACTTCAGAAAAGGGCATTATGTAATTAATCTGTTCTCTCCATGTTTAGAATGTGAACATTCTCCCCACTGAGATGCCTTATTTTGACTTGTTCCCAGGGTACTTGGAAATCTTTTCATAAATGGGCTTAACACTGAAATTACTTCTTGTATTAAAATCCATTTTTTTTCCCTGACTAGGCAAAGGCTTGGAAAAGAGTCCAGAGCCAAAGGAAATGGTTTGTATCAAGTCCAGGACATTTTTACTGCTAAGAAACTAAATAATAAGCTTGTTTTGACTTTTTATTCTCCTATAACCTCAGCTTTACATTTTTACAAGCCACTGCCAGCACTGAATGACTCTCCCAATTTTGCTTTATCAATATGTCTTTTATAGACTTACTCATTTACTGTCATCTTCATTTTAACCCATTAGGAAATACAGATAGAGAGAATAATATGGTAATCCTCTCTATCTGGGATAAAATTAGATACAGCTTTTGGAAGCATTTGTTACTGGTGATGTACATGTCTTATGTTCAAAGCGGTTTTCTGAAGTTTTATAGATTGCGCAGACCATCAGTAGAAAATTACTGAACACACAACACCAATGTGTATGTGTGTATATATATAGATTTTAAAATTATACACATGTACTAAAAGTTTGTCATTATTTTTAAAACTTCCAAATAATTTAAAAATTCTTAAAATTTATAAATTTTAGCATAAAATTCTTTCTTTTACAATTCAATAGGTTTTTAAAAAACGGTATATTCGTGAAGTTGTGTAAGCATCACCACTACCTAATTTTAAAACATTTTATGACCCCCAAAGAAATCCCATACTCAACAGTCACTCCCCATTCCACTCCCCCAGACCCTAGCGACCACTAATGCTTACGATCTCTACAGATTTGCCTATTGAAGGCATTTCATAAAAATGGAATCAGACAATATGTGGCCTTTTGTGCATAGTTTCTTTAACTTAGTGTAATGTTTTCAAGGTTCATGCATGTTGTAGCATGCATCAGTATATTCCTTTTTATATCTAAATAATACTCCATTGTATGGATATGCCACATTTTGTTTATATATTCATCAGTTAATAACACTGGGTTGTTTCTATTTTTTGGCTATTCTGAATAATGCTGCTGTGAACATTCACGTACAAGTTTTTGTGTGGGTGTATGTTTTTAATACTCTTGAGTATATACTAAAGAGTAGAATTGCTGAGTTACAGGATAACTATATTTAACTTCTGAGGAACTACCAAACTGTTTTTCCAAAGAAGCTGCACCATTTTGCATTCCCAACACCGATGTATGCAGTTCCACTATTTTCACATCCTTGCCAATACTTTATATTATTATAGCCATCCTGGTGGATGTGAAGGTGTGAAGTTGTATCTCATTGTGGTTTTGATTTGAATTTTCCTATGACTGGTGATGTTGACTGTTTTTTTCATGTGCTTATTGGCCATTTGTGTATCTTTGGAAAAATGTCTAATTTGATCTTTTGTCCATTTTTTAATTGGGTTATTTTTCTTTTTATTATTGAATTGTAATAATTATTTATATATTCTGGATACTAGTCCCATATTATATAAATGATTTGCGAACATTTTCTCCTATTCTGTGTTTTTTTTCACTTTCTTGGTTATATTCATTGAAGCACAAAATCTTTCATGTTGATAAAATCCAATTTATCTGTTTTTATATGTTTGCTTGTGCCTTTGATATAAAAACCAAGAAATCATTGCTTAATCTTCCATTGCTCAATCTTCACAATGATTTATTTCTATGTTTTATTCTAGGACATTTATAGTTTTAGCTCTTATATTTAGGCTTTTGATCTATGTTGAGTTAATTTTCGTATACGGTATGAGGTAGGGGTTCACTTCAATTTTGCTTTGCATGTGGATTTCTAGTTGTATCCAGAACGACTTGTTGAAAATATTTCCTTCTCCATTGAATTGTCATGGCACTTTTGCTGAAATCCAATTGGCTATAGTCATAAAGGTTCTTTCTGGATTCTCGATTCTACTACAGTGATCTGTTATTGTAGGTTTGTTGCAAGTTTTGAAATCAGGAGTGTAAGTCCTCCAATTTGTTCTTCTTATTCAAGATTGTTTTGGAAATGCTAAATGCCTTGAAATTCCACATGAATTTTAGGATTATCTTGTCAATTTCTGCAAAAAAGGCTGTTCAAATTTTGAAAGGGATTGTGTTATCAATTTGGGAAATACTGGCATCTTAACAATGTTAAGTTTTCCAATCCCTTAACCCAGAACATCCTGCCATTTCTTTAGCTTTGCCTTAATTTCTTTCAATGATATTTTGTAATTTTCCATGTACTAATCTTATACTACTTTTGTTAAATTTATTCCTAAGTATTTTATTCTTTGATGCCATTGTAAATTGAACTGTTTTCTTAATTTCATTTTTAGTTTATTCATTGCTAGTGTATAAAAATGAACTGATTTTTGTATATGGATCTTCTATTCTGCAATATTGCTAGACTGATTTATTATTTCTAATTGTGTGTGGGTGAATTCCTTAGAATTTTCTATTTACAATATCATGTCAATTGTAAATAGAGATAGTTTTACTCCTCCCTTTCCTCCTCCCATTTTTTAAAAATTTATTTTTCTTGTGCAATTGTCTTGGCTAAAACCTCTAGTACGATGTTGAGAGTGGACATTCTCATCTTGTCACTGATCGTAGGAGGGAAAACTTTCAGTCTTTCATCATTAAGATGTATTAGCCATGCATTATTTGTAGATGCCTTTTATGAGGTAGAACCTCATAAACTATCCCTAGTTTGTTGAGGGTTTTTTTCAATCACGAAAGGTTTTGGATTTTGTCAAATGCTTTTTCTATGCCTACTGAGATGATCATGTGTGGTTTTTGTCCTTTATTCTATTAACATGGTGCATTACATTGATTAATTTTCAGATGTTAAACCAATCATGTGTTCCTAGATAAAATCTCATTTGGGTCATGATGCATAATCCTTTTTATATCATTGGATTCATTTTTGTAGTAGTTCACTGAGGAATTTTGTGTCTATATTCATAAGGAATATTGATCTGTGGCTTTCTTTTCTTATAATGACTTTGGTTTTAGTATCCGGATAATTTTGGACTCAGAATGAGTTGAAAAGTCATACACTGCTTACCGACAAGGATATATGGTCTGAGAAACGTGTCATTAGGTGATTTTATGGTTGTGCGAACATCATAAAGGGTACTTACACAAACCTAGATGGTATAGACTACTACACACACCTAGGCTATATGCTATAGCCTGTTGCTCCTAGGCGACAAACTCATATGGCATATTACTGTACAAAGTACTGCAGGCAATTGTAACACAATGGTATCTGTGTATCTAAACATATCCAAACATAGAAAAGGTACAGTAAAAATATGATATATAAAATAAAAAAAATGGTACACTTGTACAGGCACTTCCCATGAATGGAGCTTGTAGGACTAGAAATTGTTCTGAGTGAGTAAGTGAGTGAGTGAGTGGTAAGTGAACTTGAAGGCCTAAAACATTACTGTACAATTCTGTAGATTAGGTAATAGAAATTTTTCGGCTCCATTATAATCTTATGGAAGCACCACTGTATATGCAGTCTGTTGTTTACTTAAACATCATTATGTGGCACATAACTGTAATCCTCCCTCCTGTATTTTTTTTGGAAAAGTTTATGAAGGATTGGAGTTAATTCTGTGTTGGATGGTAGAGCATAGCCATCTGGGTCCGAGTTTTTATTTGTAAGAAGACTGTTGATTGTTAAATTCATCTCTTTATTTGTTATTGGTCTATTCAGAGTTTTGATTTTTTTTCTGAAATCAGTTTTGGAAGTTTGGGTAGTTTATTTCTGTGATGGTTAATTGTACGTAGCAATTTGACTGGGCTGAGGAGTGCCCAGATTAAACATTCCTGAGTGTATCTCAGGAAGTTTCTGGATGAGATTAGCATTTGATTCAGTGAACTCTAAGTAGAAGGCCCTCCCTAATGTGTGTAGGCATTATCCAATCCATTAAGGGCCTGAAAAGAACAAAAGGGAGATGAAGGAGGAATTCACCCTTTTTGCTTCCTGCTTGAGCTGGAACATTGGTCTTCTCTGGCCCTTTTACTGGGATTGACACCATTGGCTCCCCCAGTTCTCAGGCCTTCAGACTTGGACTGAAATTACACCACCAGCTTTCCTGGGTTTCTCGCTTGCAGATTGTGGGACTTCTCAGCTTCCAAAATCATGTGAGCCAATTCCTCATGATATATTAATAGCTCTTCTTATACATATCCTACTGATTCTGTTTCTCTGGAGAACTCTGACCAATAGGTGTCTTTATAGGAATTTGCCCATCTATCTAGGTTAACTAATTTGTTGGCATACAATAATTGACAGTATTCTTTTATACTCTTTTTTATTTCCGTAGGCCAGTAGTAATGTTTCCTATTATTTCATGATTTTGGTCACTTGACTCTTCTCTATTTTTTACTTAGTCAGCCTAGCTAAAGGTTTGTTAATCTGGTTGATCTTTTCAAAAATCCATCTTTTGGTTCCTCTGATTTTCCCTGTTGTTTTTCTATTATCTGTTGTTTTTCTATTATCATTTCTTTCCCCTTCAATCTACATTATTTCTTTCATTCTGCTTGCTTTCGGTTTAGTTTGCTCTTCCTTTTCTAGTTTCTTAAGATTTAAGTTTAAGTTATTGATTTGAGACCTTTCTTCTTTTTTAATATAAATGTTTACAGCTATAAATTTCCTTCTAAGCATTGTTTTAGCTGTCTCTCATAAGTTTTGATATGTTTTCATTTTATCCATCTCAAAATATTTTCTACTGTCCTTTGAAGTCTTTTCTTTGATTCTATGATTATTTAGAAGCGTGTTGTTTAATTTTCACCTATTTGTAAATTTCCAAAATTTCTGTTTGTTATAATTTCATTCCATTGTAGCCAGAGACCTACTTTATATGATTTCTTCAATGCCTGGAACAAATGAGTCTCTCACACTTTTACTGAGTGTCTCTGTGTGTGGGGAGAGGGGCCTGCCTTAAAAATGCTCAGGCATGCAGTTTACAATTCTGCCTTAGCCTTCACTTTCTGCTTGCACAATGCTTCAAGGTCAACCAGAGGTGTGAGCTTGGGGCCTTCTCAAGTTTTTACTGAGTGTGTGCATAGCCCTGGGCATACACACAGCCCTACACTTACCCATAGCCTTTTACATTCCCAGGAATATGTTGGAGCTTTCTAATGCCCCCTATGATTCTCTTGCCCCAGCTTTTCCTTTTAAGTTTTTTTAGTCAGCTTCTTGTTTGCTCAACTGTTATCACTGCCTCAGGCAGCTGTGATGTTAAATAATTGTTGCCGATTGTTTTTGATAAATACCCAGGTAAAAGGTTATTTATACTAAGCAAGTTCTGAGTCAGGTGAAATAAATACTAGTTCTTTGAATGGTGGTTTAAAGAGAATTGCCAGACAAATAATGACAATTCTCTGAAAATTGCTGGGGGATGGGAGCTTCCAGCCTATTCTGCTTTCTCCGATGGCTGCTAGGTGCTGCTGGGTGGCTGATTTTCACCACCTCATGATTGAGGAGTTCTTGTTTTTTAAAACTCTCATGGAGTTGAGGAGAAGGGAATGTGGGTCTATGGCAAGTTAAAATGCCACAAAGCCCGCTGTTCTTACCGAGATTCAGTTGTTTTTCTTGAATTAACTCCTTGGATTGTTACAAATCTTTGGTTAATTTCCAGAATCAATTGAAAATTGAAAACTGAAAATGTTGATTTTGACAATTTTTGCCAATGTTTTTGTTGCTTTTATGGAGGGGTGTATTTTTGGAGATCCTTACACTGCCATTCCTGCTGATGACCCAATCTCTTATTTTTAAGTTAAAAATATACATACTTGGAAGGTCTAATATTTTCTCCCCAAATGTCAATACATTATCCAGTGTATCCCATTTAGGGGGTTACCAGTATAAAACAAAATATTTCTTCAAAAAATTCAATTGAGGTTTATATTATATCTGAAGGCCATATCACATGGCATCACGTGACTATGACGGCTCCTTCTGGCTTCTACAGAACTTGTGGAGCACCATTCTCTTGGTCACTTGGGTTGAAACTCTTAGAATCATCTGACACTTCCCTTACTCTCCTGCTCCCACATCCCCTCAGAGTTATCCACAGAGTTATCCCCTCAGTGTTATCCACACGTGATCCTCCTTTTCCATTACCAATGCACCATTATCTCTTGCCTGCCCACTAGCCTCTCTCCACCCTGCTTACCGAGAGTAAGTGAATCATCATATAAACACCACTTTGAAGAGTTCACTCCAGGGGCTCAGAGGCTTCCACCAGCCTTCTCTTGTCTTCTAGATGAAATCTAGTCTTTTTAGTGTAGCTGCCCAAGTTTTCATAATCTGGGTTCAACTTGAACTGGAAGCCATACAACTTTGGTTCTGACTCTAGCTTAGTTTGTACCTACTACAAAGAATTATAGACCATTATTGAGCACCTACTATTTGCTGAACTCAGTTAACTTAGGGAGCTATAGATAAGTAAACCCGTAGTTACAATATATTGTAGCCAAGACTTACGTAGGAGGATCAGTTAAGAAAATATCTGAGAAATTTCCATTCAAAAAGTATGAACTACGAAGTGAAACGTATTTCTGTTGTTTTTTCTTCTCTATCTATTTCTAGTACAAAACTCTTAAAGGTTTGTCAAATGTGAGTGACAGCAAAATAGCTGTGTGATAGGCTTTCTTCCCTAAATATAAAAAAGTGTTGTAAGAACTCTGGAATTTCTGCATATATAGGAAGCCACATAAATACCTGTGACCACGAAGCATTTCTTTCCTCATCTTTAAAGCAGGGATGACACCTGTCCTGCCTACTCTCCAGGACTATGGTACAGGATCAGTGGAGAATACACATGCACGGTCTCTGTTAAATGCCTTACAAATCTCAGTTATCAGCAACAGAATTATTATAAATAAATAATAAAAAATAAAAATTGTGAAGACACTAATTTTTTTACTACCTATGTAATGCATCTCAAGTCTTGGTGTCTTCATTTGAACATTAGTTTGGGCAACTTAATGAGAATAAATACTTTATCTCAGTTGATTATTTTGCGGCGTACCTTTTATGAGCAGAATTCTATAATCACACTGAAAACATTAATGATTACGGATACCTCACTTTCGTACTGAAAAACAACCATGTGAGGAAAAAAAAGCAGTTACTTACGCTCTGTTTTTAACTGTCCAAGGATGGAATTTTCTCCTCTGCACATGGTTCTGAAAATATGGAAAGAAATAATTATCTCTCTAGGTTTAATCCTGAGATAAGTAAAAACAGAACAAGTACTTCTATGAGAAGATGTTATATATATTTTTAAAAGGTAAAAAAAATCATATGAATATCACTTTTATAATGTTACTGATGGGAGAAGATAGTTGTTTTGAGATGGGTAAACAGAAAAGTTATAAAATTGATGTTAGATTTCAGAAAGAGAAGCTATTAGAAAAAAGGATAGGTTATGAATGAACTTTCCCTCTTATAAAATTTGGTGACAGCAAAGACAAATTTAGAATGTGTCAGTAGATAAGAATACTTTCAGAATCACACTGCTTCCAGAGGTAAAAAGGGCAAACACTTAGCAGAATAATTTAGGAATTAAACTATTATAATGGGCCATCTCTGTAAAGTCAGCAAAACCCCTTAAAAGTGAAAAATACAGCCTGAGCTCACTCTGCTAATGATTTTGTTTCTTAAGACTTTGATAATAGTTAATGAATTATAAAGACTGACAAAACCAAAAATTCTATATTCTATCTGCTTGCTCTATAAAAGTAATCAACAATACAGTTATGCTTGGGAAATGCTGATATTATTAAAGATGATGCCAGCAAATAGAGATGTTTTCGCATAATAAAAGGTTATAGTTTTGGTTGCTGAACAAAAGCCAAACATGTTATTTCATTCAGTTGGTTCAAACCCAAGAAAATAGTCATAGAAAATAATTAGAATTGACAATATTCCAAAATTAATATTAGAATGTCAAATGAAGTGGATACAATTCCATTAAACATCATGTCAGTGCCTTAAATACTTGGAAAGCTTTGTTTGTCATGTTATAAATCAGATAACATTAGAAATGGGCAAATATTCGACCAAAGCACAGTTAAAGTTCTCTCACACTGTAACTAGGCAAAATTATTCTAGAGGAAACACAAAAAACTTTACTTGAAACCCTGGCAGATAGACGAATACAAACTTGAAAAGTTGGTGAGAAACAAGGGGATTAAAATAAAAAATTCCACCATAATGATGCACTCAAACTGTGCGCAGATTCTGCAGGGGCTATTTTTGGCAAGGGGTCCCAAGCAGGAGGGCATCTAAGCTGCCACCCCCAATTTGACCAAGGCCTTGAACTCTTATCTGCTTTACACACTGAGTGTTTTTTGTAAGGTGTCATTTTTCCTCTCCACCTTTCAAAATATGTGATGAGAAAGGTGAGAAACTGCAGATCGTTCAGAAAAACAAGAGATATTAAAGGAAGCATTCAGGTTCTAGTCTTTGCTCTGCCTTACTGAGAGCATGTTACTGAATTGGGCTCTCTTGTATCGCAGGACCCAGAGGTTCTAACTGGGGGCTGGATTCATGCCCAGGCCTTGCCCACTGACCTCTTTGCTTCTGTTCCCCTTCCAGTGCCTTTCTGTGCCTTTCCACGCTGCCCCTCTACCCCCGCTGCCCTGCTGGCACCTCCCAACCCTCTTCACAGTGCTCCGCTGGCCACATCTAAAGCCTCGGGGGAACCCCAGTGTGCTTTTTTTATGGAATATGAGTACTTGGCTTTTTAAAATATCAAGCGCAGGATTTTCCCTAAAATCTTAAGAAAGATGTGGTAGTGAAGACAGAATGAAAATGCCAAGAGACAGGAAAGACTCTTCATGCTTCATTTACTAACAGAGGCTATCATTACCAACCTTGTTGGAGGACTTGCTGTCTAAACCATCATAACCAAACATGTGCAAATCATACCATTTTAGGCATTTAATTTTTTTCTTTTCTCTACTTACTACAAAGAATATGTAAAGCTCAGTCACTATTTAACTGCTTAAAGATAATTTAAAATCAACATTATATTAAATACATATACATAGACAATGAACATAAAGATAGACTACTATTTTAGTTCTTTTATATTTTGTATTTGCCATGTGTACTAGGCCCACCATTTTATAATTTTAGGCTTTATTTGAATTTTATCAACTAGGAAACAGGACAATATTTGAGAGTAAAATAAAAGGTGTTCATTTGTTCAACACTCCAGTGAATGGATGTGAAGAAATGTTGCCGTTCCCATCACCCACTTATATACATGACTGAAAGCTCAAAACAGACAATTTAGAATTTTGGTACCTGTAGTTGAAGTGCATTATTGCCTGTAGAGCATTTCCTCCACCAGTTGAAATGTCCCCTTCAAACCCTGGCAGAAGTGGTATCACAACATACACACGATATTTCCGGCTTTCCCTAAAAAATTCAGATACAGAGAAATTCACCAAAAAAAGATAAAGCATTAGTTTAAAATGACAGCCAAGCAGTTCACACGGTTTTAGAGATTGAGCGAATGGCTTCCTGAAATACATTCTATCACATTTCAGGGCTTGGGGCAGGGGGAGGGACCTGTTGGATTGGAGGCCAGAGCTGTTATCCAGGCTATTAATTCATAGCCTGAACAATAAGCTGAACTTGACAGTAAAGTAGAAACTTTACCCATTAACTCTCTACAGCATAATTCTTAGTAGGACAAAATTCAGTGTAAGAAAGCCTTACTTGGATCTCACGGAAAGGGGAGGGACATTATAACAAAGTGTTTTAAAAAGATGGTATCATAATAGTTATATGTGTAACAAGTTATATCCACGGTACCAAAATCGGTCTGGCAAACAGCGTGCATTCAGTTAGTAATTGTTGAGTAAATGAGTTCCCACAGCCTGGATCTCATAGGCAAAAGGACATACTGGATCCAGTATATTTGGCTCTTTAAGAATTCTGAGTGACTAATGTTTATTTTTAAATCCCTTGCACATATAACGCAGTATTTCATGACCCACTCTCCCAACTGATTAATGACAATCTTTGAAGGAAAAGGAATTCTACCTAATGATATAACAACAGGAGAAGACAGTATAGCTCCCCACTTTGACCTGCATTTAGAAATTCAGAAATTTGAAGAATTATGTTCAAATAGGTGCTGGTTATTTGGAGTCAGAAACATTAAAGTCTTTGTCTCCATTTGTAAGATATACAGGAAAAAGAAAAAGCCTGGAAATGAATGTGCTATCCATTGTGGTTAGTGCATCTTGCCGGTGTATCTGAGAGGTGTGCACTCACACAAAGGTGTTGCTACTAGTTCATTTTTAAGTCTGAGCCTACTTAAACTTTTCATAATACTTAGTTTTTAAAGCTCATTTTCTCCCACACAGCTAAATTTTTTTCATGTGAATATTATTACTACTTTCGGAGGGATCAGATTTTTATGACTGATGTCTCTGAATGTCAATGTACATACAACAGCATGTGGAAAATGAAGTTCGGGGCAGAAGCGCCTGCCAAAGGAACGGAAAGTTGGAGGACCGTGAGCTTGGCTGCAGTGCTAAGAAACAAGGAATTTTAAGTAGGTCGTTGTAATGACGTGGATTAATCACTAGATGGCAAACATAGTTTGAGTTGGAAAGAAAACATCAAAAACATGTAAACTGTTAAAGGTTGCTGCTTGATAAGGGTAAAAGGCTTACATTTCTAAATGGTAAATAAGATAGTGGAAAAGAACAGAAAGAATACCTAATCTATTTCCCCATAGCCAGTATTTAAAAGCCCGGACACTTCCAAATTGACAGCATTTGGCCTCTACTCCCTTTCCAGAGTCATCTTGCAGAGTGATCCTCACCTCCGCACACATCAGCGACAGGAGACTACCACTGCCCTTTGTTCCGAGGTTCACCTCCAGACCAACGCAACTTGGCTCACCAGCTCTCTGAGCCTCAAATGAATCCCACGTCTTCCAGGTCACCTTCAAGACTACTTCCTGTGTCAGCCATCCTGGCTCTTCCAGTCAGACTTGGTTTACTCCCACCTCTGCACTCATCGCTCATAGCCAGAACGTCCGTTCGGCACTCTTTCTGCTTTACCTCTGTCTGCTGCCTGGTCTACGTGATAAGCTCCTCTGAAACACAGGCCATCTGTCCACGTAGCTTTCTGTTTTTAGCAGTGCCCAATAGAGGACCCTTGCATACACCACGCACTCGGTACTATTTGTTTTGGGAGTATGGGGTCAGGTTGGAGAATGTTTCTGGGAAAATCGGTGGTGGAGAAGAGGTTAAGCTATACAGGACTTTTTTCTTTAAGTTACATTTTATTTGAATTTTTTATCGTGGTAAAACATACAATACAAAACTTGCCATTTTATCCATTTTTTAAGTGTACAGTTTAGTGGCATTCATTACATTCACAATGTTGTGCAATCATCACAACTATAATATCTACTCCCAAAACTTTTTTATCATCCCAAACCGAAGGTCTGTAACTATTAAGTGATAACTACCCCATCTCCCTTCCCCACAGCTCCTGGTAACTGCTAATCTACTTTCTGTCTCCATGAATTTACCTATTCTAGATTTTGCACGTTAAGTGGACTCATACGATACTTGTGCTTTTGTGTCTGACTTATTTCACTGAGCATAACATCCTCAAGGTTCATTGATGGTGTAGCGCGTGTCAGAATTCCCTCTTTTTTATGACTGAAATACAGGGTGTGTATATACCACGTTCATCTGTTGATGGGCACGTGGGTTGTTTCCACCTTTTGGCCATCACGATAATAATAATAATTACTATTAATATAATATATAATAATCATTGTAATATAATAATAATAATGCTATCAATATCAGTGAATTGTATCTGCTGGACTCCCTGTTTTCAGTTCTTTTGGGTATATACTCAGGAATTGAATTGCTGGGTCATATGGTTATTTTACGTTTAGCATTCTGAGGAACTGCCAAATAAATCATTTTCTAATGGGTAACATATGCTTATAGTAAAAAATTTAAGAGTTAGAAGATTATATGGTGAAAAAAATTCTCTTTCACTCTTTTGTCCCCAGACCCTGTTTCCCCTCCCTGAGGGCAACTCCTGTTACCAGTTTCTTCAATGTTCTTAAAGAAATAATCTATGAATTTATAAGCATATATAGATATTCTTTCCTCCTACACAAATGTTAGGACAATATAAACATTTTTCTGAACATTATTTTTATCATTTAACAGGGTACCTTGGAAATCCTTCCACATCAAAACATAAAGACTTACTTATTTTTTAACAACAGTGATATAGTATTCTACCATATATCTGTACCTTAATATTTAAACCAGTTCTCTATTGATAGGCATTTAAATTGTTTCCAATTTTTTTGCTATTTTGAATTAACTATTTTGATATTTACACTGACTCACATAAGCCACTTTTTACATTTGTTGGAAAAATCTTAGAAGCGATATTGCTAGTCTTGAACACCAAATCTTTATGATGTTGTTTGTAAAAGATGGTTCCATTTATCTCCGTGTTTTTTTGAAGTGAAAATGACTACAAAATGGAGATCTTATATGTGGGCTATTGAAAAATGTCCTATAAAAATCTTATAAAACATTCTTGCAAATTTTAGTTTGTAGGAATAAGAATATTCATATTTTCTTGTTTTTAGGACTTTCAGTTCCATATCAAGGACTTTGCTATTTTGCAATGCAGTAGTTCATAAATTTCCTGAATGATGAAAATTTTAAACTGTGTTCAGCAAACTAGCAGAAACTCCTTAGATTTTTCACTGCTGTAGAAAAAAGGGCTCTGGAATTTCAAACCATAAAGTTGTGGTTGAATGTAAGCCAATAAAGAGAAAATTCTGTGGGACAGTATGTCCAATCTGCCTCCTTGATCCAACCCAGAGAAGGCGGCAGTCCCAGCTGCTAGGGATTCTAATCTCCTTCTGAAACACTGCATCCTCATACCACTGGGGCTGTGCAAATGATAGCAGTCGGCTTAGGGTAAGAACCCGAGCCCCTAATGTGCAAAATTATTTACGATCTTGCTTTTAAGATCATAAATAATCACTAAGCCATAGGTAAATACCATCATGCAGGCAGTTGCTTCATCCACATTAATTCAGAGCAATTTTATAAAATTGGATTTTCAAGCTTCCTGTTAATAATAAGTTTTTCTTTCAAATTTCACTAACTCTAATGCAGTGCTATGTATAATAGCTAAAAATTGGAAACAAAGGTCCAATAGTAGAAGGATGGTTAACTAAATTACATTATAGCCATTCAATGGAATGAGCATTTTACAACCACCAAGAAGGACCTCTGATGGCTCAGTTGCAAAACGCTTCTGGTACTGTGTTAAAATGGCCCCAATGCGAAGTTGCAATTATAAGACAATACAACTATAACAGGCTGATACTACGAAATATTAAATCATTTTCCCCTTAAATGTGTTAACGTCCCCCATGCTGTGCCTGAATATATGAAGCAGGCATTGCTCCTTATGTGGCCCCTCACAAAGGAACCAGGGCACAAAGATGTCAGCTTATTAGATTTGGAGAACTAGAGAGAGATTCTCCAAGCTGAGGCAGGAATGTAAAGAAATAAGAGCAAGACTCAGTGCAGGGACTCTGTCCTTTGGCCCCAGGGACAATAAGAAAGATCCCACTCCTCTTCAAATGTGAGGCTATGAGAGCCATGAAGATCCGAGCCTTGCTTCCAGGTGAACCCCAGAGAAACATGGAGGGTACAGTCCAGCAGCACATGACTGTGGCAGGAACACAGGAGAAATGGCAGAAAGGTGGGTCTGAAAGGAGAAGTCTTATGTCCCCAAGTCACATTAAGCAGATGGCTGAACAGGCTGAGGAAAGCAATACTAAGATCTGGAAGCCCCTTCCCAAAGATACAGGGCCCCTTAGCATCTAGCCCAAGGATGGGGATGTGGAAGGAGAGGGGGCAAGGATAGCACCCTCACCCTGAATACCAAGAAGAAATAATGAGAAACCACTGAATTTGGCCACATTTATCAAGAAGTGCCTAAACTAAATTTCCTCCTATTGTGTGGAAATGAGGCTTGAGCCAGAAATTCAGGTGAGTTATAGGAAAAGAAAATAAGTTACAATTCAAAAGAAGAAAGAAATATGCATATGGTCAAAGAGGAAGCAGAAAAATATTAGAGTGAATTTTTGGGGTGAGAGTGTGGGCTTTTTAAAATTAATATTTTTAATGCTGCTTGTACCTTTAAAAGCAGAGAACTAATTCACCATGTAGATGGGACACAGTGGTGACATGTCTCTGCACCCCTTCCTGCTCTTCTCCCCTGCAACCCTGCCTCCTTCACCCCTTAGTCCCTGCCCAGCATGGAGGGCAGTTAGGAGAAGCACAGTCCACTCACGACTCGGTCTCAGGATCTGCAAGGTCTCAAAGAAGCTCAACGTGCTTCTCTCGTGACAAGACACTTTATTTTTTGAGAATTTGAGATTTATAGGTCATATTTCATTACCATAAACTTCAAGAGCTGCTATAAATCTTCTCATTGTAGATTTTGCAGCAGTGAATATTGTCAGAAATAAGAATTGTGGTCAGGGCTTAGTGGGGTTTTTTTGTGTGTGTATAAAGAGAACTTTATGCTATGTTGGTAGCAATTGTGTTGGAATTGGATCTGTAGCTTCTTAGTGGTTTGGGACATAACCCTTTTTATTTTGTGTTTGGCAAATCTTTTAAATGCAGAAGATCTTTTAGGGCTTCAGTTTCCCTATCTGTATTGTTAGTCCACTAGAAATGTTGGCTCTATTTAGCACTGAATTATTATTTGTGTGACTTTATAGATTATGACATATTATAAATGTAGAAACACACATATAAATGTTTTCACTGGTTAGT
The DNA here is from genome assembly GCA_004363605.1 of Indri indri. Lineage (NCBI taxonomy): Eukaryota > Metazoa > Chordata > Mammalia > Primates > Indriidae > Indri > Indri indri. The sequence continues at coordinate 10,300 of RJWJ010006505.1, read as the reverse complement.
TTTTGAAAATAGCTAGCTTTCAAATGTGAGAGTGCTGACGGTTAGCCCAGCATGTTTGGCTTAGACTTTACCCTGGACCTGATAACCTTTGGCAGACATATATATCCCTTAGTGGCCCACAAATAAGTTCATACACAACTTAGCCAGTTTCATTCTCGTTTTTCTTTCCGAATCTCTCTCTTCCTTCCTCTCTCTGCCAGGGCACATACTCAGGCTCAAGATGATTGCTGGCCCCTGCCCTGTGCTAATCTTTACATTTCTCTGTCTGCTGAGATTACCACTTATACAATTTTTGGAACAGATTAAAAACAATTAAATGATATAAATAAAAAATTCTCCTGCTATGATCCGTTTTCATCTGTGGCCCAATGTAACCTCTTCTCCAGGAATTTCATAGTGCTTGGAAGTTATCCCATAAGAAAAAATGTGAAACCAGTAATTGATATACTTAGCCAAAAGGTTTTTATTCTTTTTATTATAACTGAAATTTAAATTTTTTTAAGGTAATGCTTCTGAAACATGCCCAGCATGTCTTTTCAGCTTGGTACAAAATTATGGGATACATAGATTTTTTCTTGAAACCTAAGAAATTTTTATTTACCAAGCAATTATTTAAAAAAATAAAACATTCACCTAATTTTCTAAATTTTAAAATAAAGTATCATTCATAGATTTCTAGGAGGCTTAACATTAGAAAATTTCTACTTCCCTTGAAGTGAGGGAAGCTTTGTAGCTTAGAGGTGAAAAACACATGTTGAAGTCCCAAAGACATGGTTTGAGCCCCAGTTTCACACATCAATCGCCATATGACTTGGCCAAGCTACTTAACCTCACTGGGCCTCAGCTGCCTCATCTGTAGAATGGGGTAATTATGCATCCAACTCCATAAGATTGATATGAAGATTGAATGAAGTAGCACAGGTAAAGCACCTACCATGTGGAAATACTCAAAAACTATCTGGTAACATTTTTATTCGATTAACAACCAGTGATTTCAATTAGAAAGCTTGTATACCTTTAAAGAACAACAAAGTAAATAGTGCCAAAAAGTAAAACAAAATAACACTGAACTCAGAATACCTTTTATTTTATTTTCTATTTTGGGGGGAAACGGTTATCAGATCAATAATAGGGAATCTAAAATTTGATTCCTAAGAGGAGCCAGCTGTAGGTTTCTGGCAGGCCATCTCGAGACAGCAGTGTTTTTATCATGTGCCTGTACCCGTCACAGGATGCACGAGAGCCAGTGTAAGAAACCAAAGCAAGTTTCCTAATCCAGCAGTAGCCATCTAGTAATTTAAACTAAGGAATATATAAATATATTTTTAATTAAAACATTTCCATTTATAGCACAAATATTAATTCTGAAACAGTTGATTTGAATATTGTGCTTCTTTTTAAACCTTGCTTACATTTACAGTGAGCAGCATATTTCCAGATGATGAATATCCTGGAAATGCTATAATAATTTCTTACACAAACTGGTGCTTTACAATTTACAAACTGCTTTTGCATATATCCATATGAGCTAGGTAGGGCAGTTATTATTATTCTCTTCGATGGTGATGAAACAGAGTGTCAGAAAAGCAAACTCATATACTAAGAAGGTCACATATCTGTGGATAACAGAGCTGCAGAGACCCACATCTCCAGATATCCGGTCCTCCAGTAATTTCAGATTTCCCAGTAGGGTAGTCCCCATACCACCCGCTTATGGTCAGACTGTAGTTCTACAGTGATAAGAAGCACGAGCAATTTACAAAATTGTATTATTTTTAATGCAATTTAGTAGTACATTTTTGCATGTAGTTTAATATTAAAACCCACAGACATTAAGTCAACTGCCTATTTTCATTACATGTGTCAACTTTTTGGTGACAATACTGCGTAAAATTACTTTCTCACTTCCTGACTTTCTACCAAGGCAGACAAATGATGCATGTCAAGTTTCCATAAGCAAAGACCTGAGATCCTCTTCAGAAACCACTCATTCATGGCAAACAGTGTTCTAAAATGCTCTGCCGGAATCAGTTGGTCCTATTTTACCTTTTGTCTTATTCAAACATGGTATAAAACAGTCAGTTTTAGACTGCCAAATGTGATTTTTTTCCTCCCAGATCTATTATGTTCGAGTTGTCAAAGACAAGTTTCAGTGGGTTGGGAGCTGGTCTCTAATCGGAGACAGTTTTACTTATTAGAGCAGAGATTTCGTTTTCTGCAGCAATTCCCCTGGCTGCTGTGAGTTCAGCGTGTGTCTGAGGCTTTAGGTCATGGACCAGAATATGGAGAACTTGTAAAAACATGTTTCTGTAAGGAATTATGGCTGCTGAGAAGGAACTACAGGAGGACGTAAAGGGAACAGAAAAACGGCTCAGGGGAATCGGTGTGAGGCGGGACTCCAGTGCTGGTGGAAAAATAAAGACAGCCCAGTTGAAGGAGTTGGCAGTGTAAAGACTCAGACCCCTCCAGGGGTGGGGCGGGACCTGGAAGAGCGCCTGTGTTCTTTGGTCTGTCCTGCACACTGCTGTCATTTCCCTCTATCTGCTTTGTGCTGTGTTCTTTTCTTTCCAACAGCCAAATTATACTTGTTGCTAAGAGTGTGACTTTGGCAGGGAAGTTCTCAGTCTCAGAAGAGTAGAGAACAGAGAAACCTATGAAGGAAGATAGGGGTAGCTTGGGGATGACATATTGTGACCCCAAATTAGTGAAAAGGAAGTGCTCCCTACAGGCAACCACAAAATGAGCTTTTTAATTCAGCCTTTATCTTGCTTGGGAACACAAGCTCACAGATTTGAAATTAAGTGAAGATATATTTTACAGCTGCAATTAACATAGGAGAGGAACAATAATGTATAGATGCAGAGAAGGGGAAAAACATAAAATATGTTTTCAGGATGTGTGTGTATCCAATAAAAGTCTGAACATGTGATACATGTACCACTTTGAAATGTAACTGTCAAAAAAAGTGAGACTATTGAGAGAGCAGAGCTAAATGACACACAGTTAATTTGAAATTTGGTGGCCTCATTACCCATTTTCTACAAAGTAAGCTTGAAATTACCAGTCTTTAATGTGCTCTGTGAACCTCCAAGCATGAGATGCAATCTTCCACAGGTACTACCTCAGCATACTCTTTTATCACAGATCCCTTCTCCTTTCAGAAGCAGCTCACAGGATCACTGGGGAATGTTCAACCAGAAAATATCTTGAAGTTCCTTTCAGCCCGAAAATGCTATGATTTTATAATTTTTAAAAGAAGTCCAGATTGTTAAAGACAAATAATACGGTAAGGAAAAATATCTTTCAGACTCCCAAACACATTAAAAACAAATCTCATAGGTACTTATTAAGCCATGTGCTATAGGGAACTAGTAACTGGGATAGATATAGTTGAGGTTCATCCTATTCCATGTATGAGCTGATCACAGCTCCAAAGCTCATGATTCACTGCTCAGCCTAAAGAGCTCATTTGTCAACTTAATGTACTTCTGTGACTTACTTAAATTTCATAAAAAATTATTTTTCTCTTTTGCCAAATGTGCTTTATAGATAAAGTAGATACAACTGCATAAATGAAAATGGAGGATTTGACAGGAAGATAATGTAATTTTGTTAATCAGACACAATTTTGTAAATTAGACATAAATTACCCCATAGAATTGGGAAACTGGCAAGGATTGGAGAAATCTCTGTGTGTACATGTATGTTTATCTATAAACAAGACTGTTTTTAAGTCATCTCAGAAACAGATCCTATGGTGATTTCCTTAAAAAAGATATGAAGTCAGAAAGAAATAGAAATTCTGAACAAACAATAATGAGCAGCAAGATTGGAGCAATAATAATAATAAAAAAAATCTCCCAACAAAAAAAAGGCCCAGACCAGATGAATTCACATCATAAGGGATTTTAATCTATAGTTGTTTTTTTTTGTTGTTGTGGTAGAATTCTACCAGACCTACAAAGAACCGCCACCATAACATCGAGAATTATTCCATAACATCAAGAGGAAGGAAATCCCCTTTAACTCATTCTGTGAAGCCAGTATCATCTTGATACCAAAGCCAGGAAAGGACACAACGACAACAACAAAAAGAATCTATAGATCAAAATCCCTTATGAACATAGATACAAAAATCCTCAAGAAAATACTAGCAAACCAAATTCAACAGCACATCAAAGAGAGAATTCACCATGATCAAGTAGGTTTCATCTCAAGGATGCAGGGATTGTTCAACACATGCAAATCAGCAAACATGATTCACCATATAAACAGAGCAAAGCAATCCCTCTCAAAATACCAATGTCATATTTGACAGATCTAGAAAAATATTTCTAAGCTTCATTTGGAACCAAAAAAGAGCCTGAACAGCCAAAGCAATCTCAAGCAGAAAGAACAAATCTGGAGGCATCACATTACTGGACTTCAAACTATACTACAAGACTGTAGTAACCAAAACAGCATGGTACTGGTATAAAAGTAGAGACATAGACCAATGTAACAAAGTACAGAATTCAGAAATAAAACCATCTACCTATAACCAACTGATCTTTGACAAAGAAGACAACAAAATACACTGGAGAAAGAAATCTCTATTCAATAAATGGTACTGTGAAAATTGGATAGCCACATGCAGAAGAATGAAACATGATCCTTATCTCTTGCCATATACAAAAATTAATTCAAGATGGATAAAAGACTTAAATGTAAGGCAAAAAAACCATAAAAATTCTAGAAGAAAACTTTGGAAAAACTCTTTTAGACATTGGCTTAGGCAAAGAATTTATGACTAAGACCCCAAAGTCAATTACACCAATAACAAAAATATATAAATGGGACTTAATTAATTTAAAAAGTTTCTGCACAGCAAAGGAAATAATCAACAGAGTAAATAGACAACCCACAGAATGGGAGAAAATGTTCACAACCTATATATCTGATAAAGGGCTAATATCCAGAATCTACAAAGAATGCAAACAAATCAGCAAGAAAAAAACAAACAACCCCATTAAAAAGTAGGCAAAGTCATGAACGGAAGTTTTTCAAAAGAAGATAGACAAAAGGTCAATAAACATTAAAAATTCTCAATATCACTAATCATCAGGGAAATGCAAATGAAAACCACAATGAGATACCACCTTACCCCCTATCAGAATGGCCGTTATTAAAAAGTCAAAAAACAATAGATGCTGGTGTGGATGGAGAGAGAGTGGCACACTTATACACTTTTAGTGGGAGTGCAAATTAGTACAACCACTATGGAAAACAGTATGGAGATTCCTCAAAGAAATAAATGTAGAATTACCATTCGGTCCAGCAATCCCACTACTGGGTATCTACCCAATGGAAAAGAAGTCATTTTATAAAAAAGACGCCTGTACTTGAATGTTTATTGTAGCACAATTCACAATTGCAAAGATGAGAAAGCAACCTAAGTGCCTATCAACTCATGAGCGGACAAAGAAAGTGTGGCAGATGTAGTACTACTCAGCCATAAAAAGGAATGAAATAATGTCTTTTGCAGCAACTTGGATGGAACTTCACTTATCCTAAGTTAAGTATCTCAGGAATGGGAAAACAAACAGCACATGTTCTCACTAATAAGTGGGAGCTAAATTATGGGCACATACGGGCACAAAGAGATGTAAAGGACACTGGAAACCAAGAAGTGGGGAGGTTAGGAGAGGAGTGAGGGATAAAAACTTACCTATCAGGTACAATGAACACTATTCTTGTGATGGGCGCACTAAATGCCCCAACTTAAGCATTATACAAGGTATCCATGTAACAAAAACATTTGTACTCCCTTAATATTAATATTTTGAAATTTAAAAAAGATATGAGCAGGCAAAGGATAAAAGTCACTTGTAAAATCACAGACCACCATTAATATTTATGGCCATATACATACACTGTTCTAGATGAGGACTAAGTAATTTTAGCTGTGCCCTGGAGTCAGCTGCAGAGCATTATAAAATACAGGTGCCTGGGCCCCATCCTGAAATTACAATCCAGTAAGCCTGGAGTTGAGTCAAGCTCTCTGTAATTTTGTAAAGGTCCTACAGTGATTTTGATGTGTTGTCAAGGGTGAGACCCACTGTACACCCTGAAGAATGTGGTGGGTGGGGTGCTGTGCTGCTCGAGCCCCTTACCACGGGGTCAAGACAGCCATCCTCTCAGCTGCTGATGACTCACTCACAGTGAAGTCCTTCTCCAGGTATTGCCCTCCATAGGCCAGAGGGACCTGCCTCACTCAAGGTCATTCCCACTCCCGGGGGTCAGCCTGCATTCAAAGACTGTTCAGTGGAGGAAGGCCCAACACACTTGCCTCAACCTGGGGAAACGCTGAATATGTCTTTAATTCTACCCATCAGTGAATTGGAGTTACGTGGTGGGACGGGAAGCACTGGGTCAAAAATCCAAAGACTTGGGCTCAAAGCTGTTTTTCCCTATTTCTGTTAGTGGCCTAGACAAGTCACGTAACCTCTTAAATCTCAGTTTTAAATTCTAAAATGAGGACAGCAACAACAATAACAATAACAACTACTTGACTTACATTCAAGAGTAGTCGTGAAGATTCAGTGAGATAATGTAGGTATAAACTATGAATCACATAAAATGTGGATAGTTACTGTTATAAAATATCCTTAAGTCTAAAAATCCCCACATATGTGAAAGAAAGATATCAAAATACCGCATGACACTGGCAGTCAAAAAATGTTTTAATTCCCATATGTGTATGTATTTATTCTTCACTGTGTGTGTTCAATGACTCAAAATAATGAAACATAATAATGCTCTTGTTTCTTTGTGTACTTTGCTACTTTTACAGCCATAAAAAGGTGCTAAGGCAATTCTATGGGGGAAGAATAGTCTTTTTAATGAATGATGCTAGGATGACTCTATACCCACATGCAAAAGAATGAAGTCGGGCCCCTAACTCACATCATACACAAAAAGCAACAAAATCTATCAAAGACCTAAGTATGAGAGCTAAAACTATAAATTTTTTAGAAGCATAAATCTTCATAATCCTGGATTAATTAGTAGTTTCTTAGATATGACACCAAAAGCACAAGTGATTAAAAAAATAAATAAATTGGATTTTATCAAAATCAAAAACTTTTGTGTTTCCAATGATATCATCAAGAAAGTTAAAAGACAACCCACTGAATAGGAAAAAATATTTTCAAATCATATATATGACGTGAGACTTGCATCCAGAATATGTAAAGAACTCTTACAATTCAACAATAAAAAGTCAAAGAACCCAATGAACAAATGAGCAAGGGATTTGAATAGACATTTCTCCATAGGTAACAAGCACACAAAAAGATGCTCAATAGGGAAATTGAAATCAAAACCACAGTGAGATACCATTTTAGACCTACTATGTTGACTATAATCAAAGAGAGCAATGATAATATGAATTGGCAATGAAACAGAGAAATTGGAGCACGTATACACTGTGGGAATGTAAAATGGTATATCCACTTTGGAAGACAGTCTGGCAGTTCCTCAAAATGTTAAATATGGAGTTACTGGTAATTCTACCCCTAAAAAATTGAAAACATACATCTGCAGAAAAACTAGTACAGAACGTTTATAGCCACATTATTCATAATAGCCAAAAAAGTGGAAGCAGCCCAAATGTCTAAGAACTGATGAATGGATAAATAAAATGAGGTATGTCCATATAATGGAATATTATCTGGTAATAAAAAGGAAAGATATACTGATACATGTGATAGCATAGCTGAACCTTGAGAAATTATGCTAAGCAAAAGCAGTCAGTCCTAAAAGACCACATATTATATGATTTCATTTATATGAAATATCCACACTAGGCAAATCTATAGAAAAAGAAAGTATATTAGTGGTTTCCAGGGGCTAAGGGAAAGAGGGAAGGGGTAATGCCAGCTAATGGGGTTTCTTTCTGGGGTGATGGAAATATTTGAAAAGTGATTAGGTGATGGTTTTGCAACTCTGTGAACATACTAAAAAATCATTGAATTGTACAGTTTAACTAGGTGGATTGTATAGTATGTGAGTTCAATCTCAATAAAACTGTTATTAAAGAAATAATCCCATGAGCCGAAGAAATAAGACAGATGGTAATAAGAATTTAAATATAACCCACAGCAAAATATTATGTCTGTTTCACTTTGTTTTTTAAGTGAACACAGTTCACTGTCTGCCATTAAATAAATCAAATCATAAACCTCATGCATGGGAAAGAGACTGGCCAGGAAAAAATGATTGTGCCCTGGAAGAATTCAAATTCCCTCAAAAAGGGACTCAAAAATTCTCAGTAACTGACTCAGATTAAAGGAATCAATAACATACTGCTAGCTGAACCAAATTCAACCCTGCTAGGAAATGGCAGCACTTTAAAAATGGGCTTTCAAAGTCATTTTAGTAGTAAATACAAGAGCATCTGCAGCGACAACTCCTAACCAAGGGCCAAAAACGTTACCTGTGAGCCTTCAGGATCCTCTGGGCGATGGCATCGCCTACCTTGTTGAACACGACTTTGTCATCAGCACAGCTTATGAAAAACTGGTTCTATGAGAAATAAATAGGACAATCATGTAAGTTTTTTCTTAGTGGCATATATATTAGGAAAATGTAATAAATAAAAAATACATTGATATTTAAAAAAATGTTTCACACAGCAAACATGTTCAGATCACTGAAATCATGTCAGGAAGGGAAAGGCCAGAATGAGAGCAGCTGTCTCTCACTCTGGGTCTCGTGCATTTCCAGGTCATATATATCACTTATAACATCTTAGCCAGATGGAAGGCTACACTATTATTTCACTAAGGGAATTCCTTGTAGAATGGCATCCTCAGAATGCTTAGGAACATTCCAAATTTAATCAATAGGGAAATTACATTTGTTTAGATTCACACATTGTATAAATACTCATGATTAAAAATTCTATATTGGCAAACATTCTATCTCATGCTAAGTTTTCTTTTTTAACAGGACAGATGGCCGAAGCCTGGTCTAATTTTCTTCATCCATTCTCCATTATTTCCTAGTTTGTGCTTTAACCTTGTCATGTTTGTTTGGATCTCTTACTATTATCCCTGAACTTTTTTAAAGTAGCCTCAAATCTCTTTTGTATGTTGCACATATATGTATAAATACATGTGGACATTTCACATAAATGAAATTGTGCAATATGCGGTCTTTTGTGCATGGTTATATATATAAACCAATAAAGTGGAAAAAGAAATAATATTTTTATTAATTCTTTTCACTAAGTACTGCTGCTATTCATGTACCTGCTAACACGTTTTCTAGTAACTGTTTCAAAGAATGTTTTATGGATACATGAATAGCAGCAGTACTTAAAGAATCATGAATCTATGATTAATTCTTCAAAAACTGCTACTATTAATAGAAAACTGGTATGACATTATCATAATAGTGTAAAAGATTATGTTGCTGCATAAAGGAATGTTAGAAATTAGTATGAATATTATAAATATTATGTGTTCAAATGGAATACAGATTGTTACAATATTAATACATCTGTTATTTATAAGGACAATCAGCACAAGTAATATTTGCTAATTATCTCAAGGTAAAGAGATATATAAATAATACCTCAAAATATGAGTATCATTTCCCTTTGCAGCTTTACCATTTTTATGATTATCTGAGTTTTTACATGTCGGTGCATAAATCTGTAAAATGCCTCCAGAAGGCAAACTTACAAGAAGACAGTGCAGAAACTCATTTGAGAATGTGGTTCTCCTTAGGGCATCAAAAATCAAAATCTCAGTGTTAACCAAACCATGATTGTTTTTCTGAATTCATATTACAAAGAAGCTTAGCATTCCTCAGCATCTGTAAACACAGACTGTCCTTTACTTCTCCTTTTTTGGAAGAATGGGGTGAATGCTGAACATTTACATTGGCTAGAGGAGTGTCAACCAAGTCTATGATCCCAACCATGTGTTCTTACATGGCATTACTGTCCTCATTTAATGTTATGGTCACATTAAAAAGAAAAGCTGATATTAACGCTATTAAAAAGAGATAAAGCAAAATGATTCCAGGTAATGGAGGAGCCGGCCTTAACATCTTACACTCCTATGGTATAATTGTCAAAATAAATAATATTAATAGTATTACTAAACTCCAAACTTTATGAGGAGTTCACTAATTTTTCACTAATGTCCTGTATCTATTGCATGATTCCATCCGGGATACCACACTGCATTGAGCCTGCTAATATTTTTAATTAACCTTCTCGCTCCAGGCCCATGAAATAAACAAAGCTTCA